>JASDQU010589519.1:12647-29038 GCA_032191745.1 Picea mariana
GGACCTCGGCCTTCGACCCTTCACGGGTATCTCCCTGCCTTATGGTGATTGGAACGCTGGACTTGGAGGATTTGAAAGTTCCCTATTTGTCAACTTCTATGTTTGAAAGATGTGAGAACCAGATAACGGGGAGTTATTTGGATGCCTATCCCCGAAATCCTACCTAGACTAAAACCTTCTTTTGGCACCTCCTGTGAAGGAAAACTTAGTGAGTTCTTAGAAAGTTTTTAGATGAAATTGTTTTGTGAGGCTGGGGGTGAAAAACCAACCTCGTTTGATTAAAAGTGGGAGTGGATAGTCCCGTCAAGAACAGATGGGGTGTTTTCAGAATCCCTTGTGAGGAAACCTACTTAGACCGCCACATTTCGAGAAGAGGCTATGTGAGTGCAAAAGTGACTTTTGTGTGTGAGTGAAAGTGTACCAAAATTTTAGTTATTTAGGTGTCACCTTGCAACATGTGTACATCGCTTGGTACTTTACAAGAGTTTGATTACCTAAATCAACTAGATGTCATTGGTACAACCTTGCGGAATTTTAAAATCCCTAGGAAACTAGAATGTGGACATTGTGGTCCGTTACTATCCTTTAACTCCCTATGTGTGAGTTAATCTAGAAAAAGCATGAAACTATCCTAGATTGAACATGTGGGCATGTGTGGGCCCGTTACAAACTTTTAAACTCTCCTAGTTTTCTGATCTAAGAAAGCAGAAATTCAAACACTATTCTAGCTTTGTTGACATGAGGGCATGTATGGGCCCGTTACAAGAATGCATTTGAAAAATGAAACTAAGAGGGGTCTCGAAAGAGCCGTTGTCCTCTCCTAAAAGTTTTGAATTTTTTGTTAAAGGGAGATGAGATCGTTTTCGCAATCTTTTTATGTTTCTCAAGGTCGCTTGATGGCACGAGAGAAGAGCATACTCAAGATTGTTACTTGCAACTTCTAGTCCCGAATGTGAGTTTAGATGTGATTTGATGTTCCACTTAGATTATAAATCAAAGAAAGCCATCCATGTGGCAAAAAGCAAATAAGGGAAAAATGATTTTTATCCACCTAAGTGCCTATGTTTGTTTGCCTATCCCCTTTATAAGTTGAGGGGTCTAAGTGGTGCAGTATTTAGAGCATGCATGACATCATTCTTGGGAAGGAAACTGATTTCCCTCACATCCAAAACCTTACAATGAAAAATTTAGGTCCAATGCGCGGCTGTAAGTATGGATAGATGCGCGTGTTGCGCGTGCGCGCATTTTGTATTAAGGACCAAAGTGCATGCGCGCATCTATGGGGTGGAATACCCGCGCGCTTGCGATAAGTTACTGAGAAATAAATTCTAAATGAATTTCTCTCGATTCGCCTGTGAATCGACTGTTTCGCAGGTCGGCTGAGGCCAGTTTGTGTCCCCGCAGGTTAATAAAACAAAAAGGAAAGCGAATTAAACCCAATTGAGGGAGGATTTGATACCTAAACTCCCCAGTGGAGTCGCCAGTCTGTTCGTGCTCGAATGGTCACCGAGTGAGCAAAAATGGGAGCGCTAGCATGCCCTGTTGGGCTTGGCAGGGTAGAACAGGATGCTGTGGAGCAAAAGGGTTAACAGAAACAGAAACAAACTATAATCTAACTATGAACTGAAAGAAAATAACACTACAACAATAAACAAAGAACAACAAACACCAGACAAAGGTGTCATCAATGGTTTCAGGCAGGTGTTTTATTGAAACCAGAGCGCACGCAGAAAAGAGGGACTAGGGGTTCCTTCTCCCTCCAGCGGAAGGCTCTTCGGGGCCCTCAACACAATGCTTTCCTTACAAAATGAACAGAATTGAACTGAGTGGTGAAAGAACTCTGGGTTACACTGCTGATGAGTTGTTTGTCACAGACTAAGCTCTGAACCATCTGGACAGCGTAACGATGCTTGAAATTCCCTGGCAAAACAGTGAAACCTCACGGCTATTTATAGCATTTTTCCAGGCGGTCATGTAACCATCTTCAAGTGTGAACACGGACCTGTTTAGGGTTCACTTAGGGAATTAACTCGTCNGCTTGCGATAAGTTACTGAGAAATAAATTCTAAATGAATTTCTCTCGATTCGCCTGTGAATCGACTGTTTCGCAGGTCGGCTGAGGCCAGTTTGTGTCCCTGCAGGTTAATAAAACAAAAAGGAAAGCGAATTAAACCCAATTGAGGGAGGATTTGATACCTAAACTCCCCAGTGGAGTCGCCAGTCTGTTCGTGCTTGAATGGTCACCGAGTGAGCAAAAATGGGAGCGCTAGCATGCCCTATTGGGCTTGGCAGGGTAGAACAGGATGCTGTGGAGCAAAAGGGTTAACAGAAACAGAAACAAACTATAACCTAACTATGAACTGAAAGAAAATAACACTACAACAATAAACAAAGAACAACAAACACCAGACAAAGGTGTCATCAATGGTTTCAGGCAGGTGTTTTATTGAAACCAGAGCGCACACAGAAAAGAGGGACTAGGGGTTCCTTCTCCCTCCAGCGGAAGGCTCTTCGGGGCCCTCAACACAATGCTTTCCTTACAAAATGAACAGAATTGAACTGAGTGGTGAAAGAACTCTGGGTTACACTGTTGATGAGTTGTTTGTCACAGACTAAGCTCTGAACCATCTGGACAGCGTAACGATGCTTCAAATTCCCTGGCAAAACAGTGAAACCTCACGGCTATTTATAGCATTTTTCCAGGCGGTCACGTAACCATCTTCAAGTGTAAACACGGACCTGTTTAGGGTTCACTTAGGGAATTAACTCGTCGAATTTGCAGAGCCGACTTTAATTTGAGGGTAAAATCATCTTGGGGGCCGGTCCGTAGGTGGTCGGGAGGCCGACTTATGCAATTAATGCATCGTATTAGCAGATGCGTGGCTTTTTGTGTGGACAGTCGCGCGTCGAGCGCGCATGCGCGCATAACACATTTTTGTCCTGCGCATACGCGCGCGCACCCTACTGTTGTGACGCGCTCTTCAATTTTTGGTTACTTTGTAATGTTTTTGACCCTTCTGGAATGTTTTGAACTTAATTCAGTGCCATGAATGACTTCATTGCTATTTTGATGATGTAGAGTTCTTGTCGCCATGTGCAGACAAAATTTTAGTGATAACAATGAGGATGTAATAAGAAGTGCATTCCTGTCTGATGTCTTTGTGGGAACTACCTTTGTAGACATGTATGTCAAATATGGGGTTATAGAGGATGCAAGGAGAGTGTTTAATTAAATGATTGAGAAAGATGTGTTATTTTTGAATGCAATGACTGCTGGATATATAAAGAATGGACATATTTATGAGGCCTTGCAACTCTTTCAGAAAATATCCCAAAGGGACATTGTGTCATGGAACTCATGATTGCAGGATATGCACAAAAAGACCAATTCGATGAATCCATGGAGGTTTTCCACCAAATACCTCAAGGAATTCAACGAGTACATGAGATGCACAAAATGGGTTAGTTGATGAAGGTTTGTATCTCTTCCAGAAAAGGTTTGGATCTCAGGGAATTCAACAATTGCAGGATACGCACAGAATGGGCATGCCAATGAGGCCTTGAAGCTTTTTGAACATATGTGAATGAGAATATGAAGCTAAATTCAATCACCTTTCCTACCTTTTGCTCCCATTATTTTCAAACTTAGTAGCTCTAGAACACAGCAAGGAAATCCATGAAAGCATAAATAGAAGTGAATTTTGTTATGATTCCTTTGTGGGCTGTAGCCTTTTAGACCTGTGTGTCAAACGTGGGAGCATAAAGGATGCACACAATGTGTTTGAAAAAATCATGAAACAAGATGGTAGTCTCTTTTACTGCAATGAGTTTATGATATTCATATTTGTTGGTGTTTTGTCCGCATTCTTCCATCCAGGCCATGTGGATGAGGGATTAAATGAATTTGGTCTCATGAAAACATTTTCAAATCACATCTGAGAAATAACACTATTTCTGGATGGTTGGCCCTCTTGKTCATGCTTCACGGTTGGATGAGGCTCAAAACTAAATTAGCAAAATGCCAATAAAACTCGATGCTATTATYTGGGTATCTTTTCTCATTGCCTATAGAATTCATAACATAATGCTGGGAGAATGTATCGCAGACAATTTTTTAGGTTTGAACAATAAAATTGTTGACTATTATGTGCTTCTGTCAAATATATATGCACCAGTGGGAAGGTGGGATGATGTAGAAGAAGGTGGGATGATGTAGAAAAAGTGAGAAAATCTATGAAATCGAATTGGGTGAAAAAATCCAATGCTGTAGCTGGATCAAGGTCGATGACAATGTCTATGTTTCGTCATTACCAGCAACTAAAACCCACATTTAAAGAAAAATTATTTATTTTGGGAGAAATACATGTGCAAATGAAAGATGTTGAGTATGTTTGGGTTACAAAATTTATTATGCAAACGTTTAGGAGCATAAGGAATACATTTTATGCAACCATAGTGAGAAGCTAACCATTGTATTTGGGTTTCTTTACTCATCCCCTAGAAAACCTATCTGGATTGTCAAAAACCTTCAAAAATGTGGTGCGAATTTCATTCTCAAGTTCATCAGTATTGAATTCCTCCTCAAGCTGAGTACAAGACCATATCATTTAAACGTTTTTGGTGAGCATGTATAATGCCAACATAAAGATCTAGTGAAGTTGTATATTTCGTGGACATGAACCTGGTCTAGTCCACATTCGTGAATAGATATTAACCTACATTTCAACATTCTCAAAAAACAAACCGACCAATAGCGCATGCCCAGAAGTATGTATGAAAAATATTCTAATGACTAGAAGTGAGATCATTTTCAAGCCACACTTTACAACTGGAATCTTCAAGGAGCCCCACTACATCAATTGCTAAAAATTCCAAGCTTTAAAGACACTTCTTACGTATAGTTGATGGAAAAAATTAATCATGTTTGGATTTTGCAGATTACAATTTACTAGAAAGTGCCAAAACAGAGCCCTAAATCCAATCAATGACCTTCGTATTTGTGATGCTTGGGCTAATCAAAGTGATCCCTTTACTCATGCAATCTTATAGTAATGTTCTGATATAAGTCTTTACAATCATTCTCATTATGTAAATGTACATGCAAGCCCTTCATTCCATTGGTTAAATTGACAAACAATCTAACATTATCATTATTATTTTTTATGAGTACTATGAATATAACTATTCAATTATGATAGAGTTTTATAATCATCATGGTTCTTTTTTAGTTTTTTAGCTTTTTATTTTTAATTTTTATGGATTTCAATTTAATAATCAATGTTATAAACATGACATATCTACCCGAGATATAGATGCACTTTGCTTGCACCTTGCTACTCTCAGTGAAACAAGATTTAGTATAATGCAGGTTAAGGTGGCTTCTAAATGGGAACCCATAGCCACACCCGCAACATCACAAGAGCATTTCAAACATCAACAAAATCTTTGTGTCTTTTTTGGAAATGATGCTTATAATAACTTACTACTTTCTTTTGGCTAAATGGATGTGCCCCGACTAGTTGCCAAACATCAATAAAATGTTAAGCATAAAATCATCTCAAAATTTCTCTTTGTCATAAATTATAAGAATTAAACCAATGTTATCAAAACATGAAATTGCTTAATAATCCTCCTAAAAAAAATGAGATTAAACTAGTGATCTCAAAAGAATGCATTGGTTATGAAAACTATAATGGAAAAAGATCATAGAAGATTAGTTGATATTCAGTTATTGTTGCAAGTTCCTTGATTGCAAAATTTCACAAAAACTTTTAGTTTTTGGATAACAATAATCTCAAGAACCACATTGTCAGGGAGAATGTATGAAACATAATTGTGTAAATGCCAATTCCACAACACAACCATGGAAAAAGGACGAAGAAAAAATAAATGGGTTGTAAGTTGAAACTGCTTTTCTTGGGATCAACCATGTTGCTGAGGAAAAGGTTATCCCATCTAGAATGAATGTGCACCAAAGGAAGAAATATCTCACAAACTTAAAAATCTTTGCAAAGCCACTAGAGACTAGGCATAAGGAGATCTAGAGAGATGAATGGAAAAAAAATGTTGAATATAGCTATATTTCCATCACTGATTATTGTTGTGTCATCATATGGAAAGCAATCTCATGAAGGAATATTTTGTATTCAATGGGGGTGCAGTTGTTTTAGGATTGTGATTGAATTCAATAACCTAATGGAACCTAATTGCTTTCATGGAGCTAGTTTCTTTCATGGTTGTTTCGACATAAGAAGCAACTAATATATTATAATTTTCTCAAGAGAGAATGGCACAATACTTCAATCTTCGGAAATAAACAAGCTTGGAAATAACTTGAGGAAAATTTTGGATTTGGATTACAAAATTCAGTTTAAGAGTCATGAAGAAGAAGAAATCATTTCATTAAATGCTAGAATTACCTTAATACATAATGTTTTCAAACCTCCACTTGATGATGATCTTTCAAAGAAAGTCAATGATAGGACCACCAAGCCAAGCATTTTTAGATCTAGCTATTGATTTGATTATTTCCGATTGTATAGGTTCAAGGCTAATGGAGCATCATGTAGAATGTGCCTTACTAACCATATGATCACCACTTTACACTTTATAGAAAAATACTAGAGGTTTATCCATACATAACAATAGAATAGAGGTAGATATAATCCAATTACAATACAAAGAACAATGGAACAATTACCAAAATCTTTCCAATGCACTCTCACTACAGTGTTTGATTTGAGTTTCTTACACGTGCATATATTTTTGATGTGGGGAACCATAACTGCGAGCCTCTACCCAAAGTAAATATCACCATGAGAAAAAAAATACATGGTCCTTCAAATTTAAAGTAAAAAATTCACAAAGAAAGTGCAAATACATACAAATGAAGAAAGGTAGTTTGTTCCAAGACATTTCTTGCACACACAAAAATGGCAAAGAGACCCAGAACAAGTCCTCGAGCTCATGAACATCTCCTAATATAACCTTCAATAGTGGTGTCCTACAATTTAAAGCATGCAATTATTAAAAAATGACACCAACCACATCAAGCGCAATGCTAATGCCATTGGGAGTTGTGGAAATGTACAAGTGTGATTCTTATTGTGAGTTTGAAGGATCATCATTGATTTTTCCATGTTGATGATCACATGAACACTTGAACTAGTGATATATTTTCATATTCTTGTTGTAAATGCTCAATGTAGTAAGCATTCCCAAATTCCCTTCAACTCCAAGAAGAAACCTAGTGCTAGCCTACAAGGTCCCCTGCAACAACATGGAGGTCAAATGCATGTCTTGATTGCCCACTTGGAAATTCCAACCCATTGCTCAAGAGATATTGATTCTAGGAATAATCATGCCACTAGGAAAGACAAATGTAAGTGACATTAATCCATGGTTGGCATTAGAGGTGGGATCGTTGGATCTAAGAGGGATCCCTACCATCGCAATATCAAAAACCATGTTAACTTGTGACCTATTGAATCAAAAGGAAAAATCAATTTATGTTGATTAAAGAGATCTTCACCAATAATACGAGGAGTCAAATTTGAGATTGTATTGAAAGGAAGAGTCCAAATTTATTTAGGCATGAAACCCCCTATGTTTGGAGCCATTGTGCATATGGACATAAGTCCCGAGGCCTAGGGAGGGTTAATGTTATGAGACAATGATGCTTCCTATGGTTGAGGCATGGTCTACAATGCAATTTTCCTTGATGTATAATTTGGTTTTGCAGGGACAACATTCATAGACATCAATGCTTTCATGCTCTTTCTTTTCAATCATCCCCCTAGCTCTCTTCATGATGTTGTCTCCATATATTGTATGGACTGTTAAGTTTTGATGCTCAACTCATGCACATTTTATTTTAATTTCTATTTATCATGAGCTACAACCATAACCACTACAACATTACATTAGCTACAGTAAACCAAGATCACAAGAAGAATAACCATGCAAAAGAACACAATAAGCATCCTGGGAAAACCCTTCTTAACCAAGGGAAAAAACCAAAAAATCCTTTTCTTATATTGTCAAGATAAGATCCACCATCCACCACCAAAACCTAGCACACAAGAGAGTTCTTCTAAGACTGAGAAAAATAGCTCCTTGAAAACTGGGAATTGCAGTCCTCATAATTTCAGACCAAACATTGAGTTAGTGTGTGAGATATGATCCACAATGGGGATCTATCTCTTATTTATACAATACTTAACTCAACCAAAAGACATGAAACTTGGCACAATATGGATGACCTATACAAATTAATAATTTAATTAATAATTTAATTAATAATTACACAATATTAATTATCTCTTACATGGTGGGGCTGACTTGTACCCTTTACATCACAAATTACGGTTAAAATGGAATCTTACTCTTAGAAAATATAGCAAGGATCTCACACGTCCACTAGTTCTCAACCACTAGGGACACGTCCACCTGTGCTCAACCACAGGGACATCCTACTCAACATATAACTCAACTAAGTCCACAAGAGTATCATCTAGAGTACCATATCAAGCCTACTCATCTAATTCCATAGGAGTACAAGGTAGGAGACCATCTCAAGCCAACTCAACTAAATCAAGAGGAGTACAAGGCAGGAGACCATCTCAAGTCATCTCAACTCAGTCCATAGGAGTAGACAAGAGACCACATGTCATCACAACTCAGTCTAGACTCTGACACACGCCCATCACATGGGCACACCCAACACTTGGTCTCTCTCTCACATACGTCTCAACTAAGTCCAGAGGAGAATGATCTGGAGGATGTCTCATGAAGCTGTAATTAACAACATGGACAAATTGCATAATTATTTATCCTCTAGAAGCATCTAGGCTTCTTATTATTTTACTTTTCCAATCCATCACATTCTTATCCTCTCTCTCTTACTCAATGTTATCCTTGAGACCTATTCTAAGAGGCCTTACACTCACATTATTAGACATTGCTGAGGGAACGTAGCCTCTAACAGAGTTTCTCATATAGATAGCCAAAGAAGGATAGTCTGCTATTACTTCAATGATCACTCCCTTTAATACAGATTTTAATTAATCATCTTACTATGTATTAATATTTTATAAACATAAACACATCATTCAACATATTAAGAACCATTTTCTAAAATAAGTGCATATGCAAATTACACTCCAAGAAACAAGAAAATAGTTCCAAATAACTCCAAGAAACAAAATAATTCCAAATTACCCAACAAATAATTCCAACAAACAAAATAACTCCAATAAACAAACACTTGTTGTTTTATCTCATTGATCATATTTAAATCTCCATGTTTGTTGCTAAGGTGACTGGTGCATTGGTCAACCCCAAGGGCATGACCAAGAACTCATGATGATACCTTGGAATAGACCTATGAGTACCCTTCTCACTAGCCCAAGCCTGATGATATTCTAGATGAAAATCAATCATTGAGGGATACTCTGCTCGTTGAGGATCACCCATCCACTCACCGATCCTGGGTAACCTCAACCCAATGGTATACTCAATGACTTTTAGGAGGTCTCCCTAGAGGAAACGCTCCAAAAATATGCTATGGACCACCATGTTCCAATGTATATAATCTTGTATATTGTGACATACCTATGTGTCCCACTATACCGGTTGGTGCCATGTATGTGCTACTGAATCCAACATAATAGAAAAATGGGATCATGGAGAAATAAAATAAAAGAAAATACGTAAATAAAACATAGAATATACACAATACAATAGAGACACATATATACGTGGTTCACCCATTGTGGACTACATACACGAGAGATATTTCCAGGTCCTTCCTTTATTATTATCCAACAAATGAAGGGATACAACCTACAACACACCCACTGTAACTTCCTATTTTTTCTCTCACAGTCTCCTCTCTCAGAATGAAACACTTGCAATAATGCATATACACAATACATTTCCCTCATAAAAGACGGTTGTCTTCTAGGGAAAAAAACCCTAACATAACTTCTATCATCAGATTCTGCGACCTTAGAATGAACAATCCAGATTTACGATGAAATTAGAATATACATTTACAAGGAAATTTTTCTTTGAGGGGCCTGCTTTCCCCCAAACCCTGCAAGGGGGGAAATCCCCCCTGCAATTCCCACACGTGGAGGAGTGTACAATCTTCCTAGGTGTAAATTCTTCATGGGGTATAAACATGACTGAAAAAAAGGACCTCTAATTCAGGAATATAATCATGCTCCACAACCAACAATCTCCCACTTGGAGGCTGATCTCAGCAACTCAACCATTGTTGTATCTACTGGACTATGATCCTTCTTGGACATGGAAAATTTATCATATTCAAACTTCCATGCTTCAATACCAACTGAAACTGAGCAGTAATTCAGTTTCTCCATGCTTACTCCCTTTGTTAACATATCTACAAGATTCTGGCTAGTGTGTATCTTTTCCAACTTCAAATGTCCATCTTCCAAGATGGATTATATGAAATGGTACATGATCCGTATATTTTTATTATTCGAATGGAAGGATGATTTCTTTGCAAGATGAATAGAACTCTCACTATCATAGTATAACCTTCTATTCTCATGTTTCTTTCCCAATTCCTCCATAAACCTTTGGAACCAAATCATTTATTTACTAGCCTCTATAGCAACAACATACTCTTCTTATGTTGTTGAAAGTGAAACAACCTTTTACAGTTTCAAAACATTTATTTACTAGCCTCTGTAGCAATAACATACTCTTCTTATGTTGTTGAAAGTGAAACAACCTTTTACAATTTCAAAATCCAACTTATTGTTGTTCCACCTATATTAAAAACATACCATGTGGTGCTCCTCCTGCTATCTTTATCACCTTCCATATCTGAATCAACATATCCCTGTAGAACAGTGTCTGAATCTCCAAAACATAATGCATGAGTAGCAGTACCTCTCAAATACATGAGAATCCACTGTACTGCCTCCTAATGTTCTTTACCTGTATTTTTCATATACCTGCTCACAACTCCCACTACATGTGCAATATCCAGTCTTGAGCAAACCATCGCATACATCAAGCTTCCAAATACAGATGAATAAGGGACCCTGGACATGTATTCTATCTCTTCTTGTGTCTTGGGATACATTTCCTTAGATAATTTGAAATGGCTGCCCAAATGTGTACTAACTAGTTTTTCATTCTGCATTCTAAACCTCTCCAACACCTTCTCTATGTACTCACCTTGAGACAATGTCAATTTGCGATTTTTCTTGTCTCTTGTTATTCTCATACCAGATATTTTCTTTGCAGCACCCAAATCCTTCATAAAAAATGAATTAGATAATTTCTTCTTGAGCAAATTTATATACTACATATTAGGCCCTGCAAAAAACATGTCATCTTCATACAATAGCAAGATAACATATATTCCATTTTCTAGCTTTTTGAAATAAACACAGTGATCAGAATGCCATCTACTATAACCTTGTTTTGTCATAAACATGTCAAACTTCAAATACCACTGGCTTGGAGCTTACTTTAGGCCATACAATCTCTTCTTCAACCCGCATACCAAATTCTCCTTCCCTTTGACCTCATACCCCTGTGGTTGTTGCATATAAATATCTTCCTCAAAATAACCATGGGGAAAAGTTGTTTTTACATTTAATTGTTCAAGGTGCAAATCTTCTACTACCACAAGAATTAAAATAGTCCTAATTGAAGTCATTTTAACAACAAGAGAAAATATTTCATCAAAATATCTACATTTCTTTTGTGAAAACCCCTTTACAACAAGTATAGCCTTCTACTGATGTTTTCCTCCATCTTCTTCCTTCAACTTGTCAACCCATTTATTCTGCAATGCTCTTTTTCCTGTAGGAAACTAAACCAAATCCCAAGTCTGGTTATTTACCAGGGAATCCATTTCCTCTTTCATGCCTTGCTCCCACTTCTTTTTAGTGTCTACCTACATTGCCTATTCATAACATTCTGTTTCACCAGAATCAGTCAACAATAAATAACACAATGAACGATATTATCATTCAAGGGGTCTACTTAACCTGGTAGATATTCTAACAACACTTGTAGGAGTTTGAGGTACATGTTGGTCCTATTGTTGTACATTTTGATTTTCTGGTACCTTTGGAATTTCCTTTTCAGTGATCTCATCAAGAAATGTATATTCTGGTTTTTCTTTTTCTTGTATCTTTCCTTGCAATTGATCTTTGTACATGAACTTCTCATTGAATATGACATCTATACTCCTAATAATTTTTTTATTTTCATAATCCCATAAGTGATAACCAAAATCATTAACACTATATCCAATAGAGGTACACTTCTTCGATTTTTCCTCAAGTTTTGTTCTATTTTCTTTATCAATATGGACAAATGCTACACAAACGAAATTCTTCAAAAAAGAATAGTTTGTCGTTTTACCTATCCATGCCTCCTCTGGAATTCCACCATCCAAATAGCTTGAAGGTCCTCTATATATTAAGTAAACAACAGTATCTACAACGTCTTCTCATAACTATAAAGGAAAACCAACATGTAATCTCATACTCCTTGCACGCTCCATGATTGTCATGTTCATCCTTTCTGACACACCATTTTCTTGTGGTTTTCCTGGAATTGTCTTCTCTTTACAAATCCCATGGTATGAACAGTAATCATCAAACTCATTGTTGCATTATTCACCTCCATTGTTTGATCTGAGACACTTCAACATTTTTCTTGTTTCATTCTCAACCAAAGCTTTCCATTTCATAAAAGTATAAAAAACATCTGATTTTTTTCAAATAGAATAAACCCAAGTTTTTCTAGTTCCACATCAATAAAAATAACATAATAATGAGAGCCACCAAGATATGATACATGAGTTGTACCCATACATCATTATGAAAAATATCTAACCTTTCAATCCTCTTTTCTTTTTTGACTCTGAGAAAGATGACTCTCTTTTTTTTTCCATAAACACAACACTCACATAAATCCAAATTAATTTGTTTAAGATCTGGTAAAAATTTTCTTTTGCGAAGTATCTGCATCCATTTTCTATATTTTTAAAATAAACACGATCAAAATGCCATCTACTATAACCTTCTTCTATCATAAACCTATCAAACTTCAAATGCCACTGCCTTAGAGCTTTCTTTAGGCCATACAATCTCTTTTTCAACCTGCATACCAAATTCTCCTTCCCTTTGACCTCATACCCCTGTGGCTATTGCATATAAATCTCTTCCTCAAAATAACCATGGAGAATTTTTTTTTTTACATCTAGTTGTTCAAGGTGCAAATCTTCTACTGCCACAAGACTTAAAATAGTCCTAATTGAAGTCATTTTAACAATAGGATAAAATATTTCATCAAAATATATACCTTTCTTTTGTGCAAACCCCTTTGCAACAAGTCTAGCCTTGTAACGATTGTTGCCTCCATATTCTTCCTTCAACTTGTAAACCCATTTATTCTACAATGCTCTTTTTCTTGCAGGAAACTGAACCAAATCCCAAGTCTGGTTATTTACCAGGGAATCCATTTCCTCTTTCATGCCTTGATCCCACTTCTTTTTAGTGTCTACCTAAATTGCCTCTTCATAACATTTTGTTTCACAAGAATCAGTCAACAATAAATAACACAATGAACGATATTATCGTTCAAGGAGTCTACTTAACCTGGTAGATATTCTAACAACACTTGCAGGAGTTTGAGGTACATGTTTCTCCTGTTGTTGTACATTTTGTTTTTTGGGTACCTTTGGAATTTCCTTTTCAGTGATCTCATCAAGAACTGTGTATTTTTCTTTTTCTTTTTCTTGTATATTTCCCTGCAACTGATCTTTGTACATGAACTTTTCATTGAATATGACATCTCTACTCCTAATAATTTTGCAATTTTCATAATCCCATAAGCGATAACCAAAATCATTAACATTGTATCCAATAAAGGTACACTTCTTGGATTTTTCCTCAAGCTTTGTTCTATTTTCTTTATCAATATGGACAAATGCTACACAACTGAAATTATTCAAAAAAGAATAGTTTATCATTTTACCTATCCATGCCTCCTCTATAATTCCACCATCCAAATAGCTTGAAGGTCCTCTATATATTAAGTAAACAACAGTTTCTACATCATATTCCCAGAAATATAAAGGAAAACCAACATGTAACCTCATACTCCTTGCACGCTCCATGATTGTCATGTTCATCCTTTCTGACACATCATTTTCTTGTGGTTTTCCTGGAACTGTCTTCTCTCTACGAATCCCATGGTATGAACAGTAATCATCAAACTCATTTTTTCATTATTCACCTCCAATGTCTGATCTGAGACACTTCAACATTTTTCTTGTCTCATTCTTAACCAAAGCTTTCCATTTCATAAAAGTATCAAAAACATCTAATTTTTGTCAAATGGAATAAACCCAAGTTTTTCTAGTTGCATCATCAATAAAAGTAACATAATAATGAGAGACACCAAGATATGATACATGAGCTAGTATCCATACATCTATATGCACAAGCTCTAACCTTTCAATCTTCTTTTATTTTCTGACTCTGAGAAAGATGACTCTCTTTTATTTTCCATAAACACAATGCTCACATAAATCCAAATCAATTTGTTTAAGATCTAGTAAAAAAGTTCTTTTGTGAAGTATCTACATCCATTTTCTATATTTTTAAAATAAACACAGTGATCAGAATGCCATCTACTATAACCTTGTTCTGTCATAGACCTGCCAAACTTCAAATGCCACTGCCTTGGAGCTTGCTTTAGGCCATACAATCTCTTCTTCAATCTGCATACCAAATTCTCCTTCCCTTTGACCTCATAACCCTGTAGTTGTTGCATATAAATCTCTTCCTCAAAATAACCATGGAGAAAAAAAAAATACATCTAGTTGTTCAAGGTGCAAATCTTCTACTGCCACAAGACTTAAAATAGTCCTAATTGAAGTCATTTTAACAATAGGAGAAAATATTTCATCAAAATATATACCTTTGTTTTGTTCAAACCCATTTATAACAATTCTAGCCTTGTATTGATTTTTGCTTCCATATTCTTCCGTCAACTTGTAAACCCATTTATTCTGCAATGATGTTTTTCTTGCAGGAAACTGAACCAAATCCCAAGTCTAGTTATTTACCAGGGAATCCATTTCCTCTTTCATGCCTTGCTCCCACTTATTTTTAGTGTCTACCTAAATTGCCTCTTCATAACACTTTGTTTCACCAGAATCAGTCAACAATAAATAACACAATGAACAATATTATCGTTGAAGGGGTCTTCTTAATCTGGCAGATCTTCTAACAACACTTACAGGAGTTTGAGGTACCTGTTTCTCATGTTGTTTTACATTTTGATTTTTGGGTACCTTTGGAATTTATTTTTCAGTGATCTCATCAAGAACTATGTATTCTGGTTTTTCTTTTTCTTGTATCTTTCCCTACAACTGATCTTTGTACATAAGCTTCTTATTGAATATGACATCTCTACTCCTAATAATTTTGTGATTTTCATAATCCCATAAGCGATAACCAAAATCATTAACATTCTATCCAATAAAGGTACACTTCTTGGATTTTTCCTCAAGCTTTGTTCTATTTTCTTTATCAATATGGACAAATGCTACACAACCGAAATTCTTCAAAAAATAATACTTTATCGTTTTACCTATCCATACCTTCTCTAGAATTCTACCATCCAAATAGCTTGAAGGTCTTCTGTATATTAAGTAAACAACAGTATATACATCATCTTCCTAGAAATATAAAGGAAAACCAACATGTAATCTCATACTTCTTGCACGCTCCATGATTGTCATGTTCATCTTTTCTGACACATAATTTTCTTGTGGTTTTCCTGGAACTGTATTCTCTCTATGAATCCCATGGTATGAATAGTAATCATCAAACTCATTGTTGCATTATTCACCTCCATTGTCTGATCTAAGACACTTCAACATTTTTCTTGTCTCATTCTCAACCAAAGCTTTCCATTTCAAAAAATTATCAAAAACATCTGATTTTTGTTAAATGGAATAAACCCATTTTTTTCTAGTTGCATCATCAATAAAAGTAACATAATAACGAGAGCCACCAAGATATGATACATGAGTTGGTACCCATACATCTGCATGCACAAGCTCTAACCTTTCAATCTTCTTTTCTTTTCTGACTCTGATAAAGATGACTCTCTTTTTTTTTCGATAAACACAATGCTCACATAAGTCCAAATCAATTTTCTTAGGATCTGGTAAAAATTTTCTTTTGTGAAGTATCTGCATCCATTTTCTATATTTAAAAAAAAACACAGTGACCAGAATGCCATCTACTATAACCTTTTTTGTCATAAACCTCTCAAACTTCAAATGCCACTGCCTTGGAGCTTGCTTTAGGCCATACAAT
>JASDQU010589519.1:34524-45772 GCA_032191745.1 Picea mariana
TCCTGGAAATAAAAATAGAGTTCTCTTTATGCACTCCTTTCACTCTCTCGATGCCCACCTGGTAGAGCTCTACAGAATCCTCAACAATTCTATCTCTTTGGGCCTTCCTTTGCACAGTCTCTCCTCCAAGGTATTTTGTAACTTTGAATATTCTCCCTTGATTTTATGATTCTTATGGTGTTCCCTCCTGGCACGTTCTTGCCTAAATTCAACACAGAAATCAGATGTGCACTCTTTACACTTGCTCTCAGAGTCCTCCACACTTTGTCATGCACTCCTTGCATTAAGCCACAAAGAACCCAAACTAAAATAAATAAAAAACTCATAGACAAAAAATTATGTCCATACCTTGCAGATGGAATATAACATACATCTACAGCATAAAGCGAACACACATATGACATTCACCAAATACACATAAACACACACAAAATCATATGCAAGAAAAAATGCTCTTTTGTATTAACATGAATGTCTGTTACAATGTGTACAGAAGCTCGGACTGCAAAAAAGTCTTGGCTCTCTCCTCTTCACTTCCTAATCTCCTAAATTCCTTAATAAAAATAAGATACAAAGATCCTTTTACAAAAGAGAGGCTTCTCGAGCTTATCCTCTCCACCGCCTTAGTGTCATTAATGTCTCAGTTAAGACACCATACTCCTACAGCTTCATTACATAAATGATGATCCAGACTTGACTATGATCTAGACCTACTTACAGTCAACCATTTAAGGAAACCCTATCCACTACCTGTACAAAGGTATGGCTTGGATCTTACAACCTTACAACGCAAATCCCCATAGGATCAGATTTTGAATTTAAAAATGGGAGGTTCAATGCCTCTCCCTTTCTCCATTGCGCGTTTATGTGTTAGCTTCTTAACACATTTTTTGAGGTGAAGTGATGCTCCTACATCATAATACCCCAAGGTCGAGCTCCTATTGAATTGTAATGATGTTTATAGGCTGGTGAACCAAGTGTTTATAAGTTGGGAGGCTTATGTGTTTATTAGGCTAGAGAGCCTAGATGTTGAAGGCCAAGGAGCTTGATTTTTGTATATGTAAATACTACATCATTAATAAAATTACATCATTGCGTGTATACTAACCATGTAGAAAGAGTTATGGGGGAATAAGCTCCATAGGTAAGGGAAAGGGATAGGGATAATATTGAGGGCTTAACCCAAGGGAATATTATAATGTATTTTCCTAAAATACTAAGGTTTGGGGAATAAACCGTGTTATCCTAAGTTCCTCTTGGGAAAGGAATGAACTCCAATTGGAGAGAAAAAAGCTCCAAAGAGAGCCATGTGTCAACATGGGTGCATGCATTTTTATGGGGGGGAATCCATCATTGTGGGGGTTCTCTCACCATTCTTGCTAGGACCTGTTAGAAAATAATCATGTAGGGGGTGATCTCCTAAAAGAAGCATCCCCTTGGGAAAAGAAAGAGATTCGGAAAACCCATTTTTCCAAAGTTTGGAGGGTGGGCACGTCATTTTAATGAGCAGGCAATTTTGAACGGCCCAGATCTGCGGCTGAGGTTTTATTCCAGAGCCCCCTCGCCTTGTTTCCTTTAACAGGGGGGGTCTAGAATTGGGCGCACATATCTCAAACGATAGAGATCGAGGCACCCAGATCAACCACGCTCAAGCGATTCTGAACCCCCTCTTCCATTCTTCCTTTAATAAGCGGGGGGGTTTGGAATGGTGTGGTATTGACATGGGGCCCCCTTCCTGTCATGTTGCCTTCTCTACCACTTCCTCCCTTGCCATATTTTCTCCACTTGACCGTGTGACAGGGCTCATTCCCTTTGGCCCCTCATCATCCTCTGACATCTGTCTCGCTCCCTTCCACATCAGCCTCCCATAAATAATGTGTCCCCCATTACCATTATATCCCGTCACCTTTTCCCCTTCTTCTTTCCATGTGTCTCATCCCTGTTGTTTCCGTGATCACTCCCTTTCCCCTTTCCATGTCAAGCATGCCAGATCCTCCATGACCTATCCATTAGACTGTTCAGCTGATCTAAGTGGCTCCATGAGAAGACTTCCACATCCCAGAGGGCAGAGTTGACCTGGATTGTTCCTGAGCCCAAGAAAGCAGTTATTGAAGTTGTTGGAAGTGGTTAAACATTGTCTCCTCCATAAATGGAAAGTCTGGAAAAGGATTAAAAGCATGTCGATTCATCTGTAGGATATTCAGGAGTCTGATTGCATCTGTCATAAGTGCACGATCATCTAGATTTTGCATGCTCAGACTGCCAAAAGACATGTAGACGTAATTTTTTAATACAGTGTCTCGTTTTCTCTGTTGTTGTTTTGTTTTGAGTATATGTAGGCGTTTTCTCCATTTTTTAATCTATCGATGCTTGAGATAGGCTCTCTATTGTAAAGTTTTAACGAAGCACTAGTTGCTCTGGTTATGTATTGGCACTTGAGTCTTCTTTCCTTATCAATGTCAACTTCTTTCCATCTCTTTGTTTACACTGTGTTAGAACAGCTCAGAATTGGAGGATCTAGTTGAGTTGCGCTATTATAGGATGATGTAGGTTGGATCACTGTAATAGTTGCATTGTCTCTAATCAGTTCTTGTATTTTCTCAAGGCTGAATGATTTGGAATTGGAGGATCCAGTCAAGTCACCCTTCAGTTCCTCGAAACTCAGAACCAAGAGGATATTGTATTCTGAGCTTTTCTTCCTCAAGTTGTTGAAAGGCCTGATGCCTGAGGTAGTCTTTCTCACTCATCTCACCAAGTCTTCCATCTGCTCATTTTACAATCAACTCACTGACAGAAGTTAGATCAAGACCTCCTTTTTTCTTTACATACCAGGCCTGGTCCCTGAGTTAGAGTGATACCTTCCTGGGTTTCTACCCATTTGATCACCCATTAAATTTATTCATGACATAAACTGATGGACCTTGGGCTCTGCTCCTATCGCAATCCAGGAGTGACTTCTAATGGAAACATTCCTGGCACCGTTTTCGAGGAAGAAGTTGAATATTTTCCCCGAGATTGAACGACAATGATTAACTGATTCCGAAGGTGAATCAGATATCATAACTATCAATATTTCTACTGTGCACCTGGCAACTCCACTGACGTGACTCCGTTGGGCAACCCTACTAGTTCCAACCCACAAGCGACTCCATTTTTTCAACCATGGCTTCTAGAGGCAAACACACAAGGTCTACTCCTCAGTTACCGTTAGCGCCACCTGAAGCTGACCCAGAGAATATTATCAGAAAGGAAAATTCCTCTAAAGGCAATACTTCTACTACTAAAACAGGTATTTTTGGTGATTTTCATGATTTTGTAGAAACTCCAACCCCTTCATTTCATCATGTTTTATTATCTTCTATTAGAGTTTCTCGTAGCCTAAATTTTGGGAGTGTTCCTACTGGATTTTATCCTCTTGGTCTCAAATTGGTAGGAGAAACTCTTGTCACTCCCCTTTCCCCCAAAGTGGTACCTTGGTTCAGACCCAATGTTTCTGAATATTCTCCTACCCCAAGTTTTACTACCCCTCCTCCTATTATTACTATTGTTGAGGGAAGGGAAATTTTTGTGCCTTGGAACTCACAAGCCTGTTCTCTAGATTTTTTGCAGTTCCCCTCCCATTCTGTAAGATCATCTCCTGTCTTTCCACTTCAAGACTCATTTCCTCCTAGTTCCCCCACACCTATTGCTCCTATGGCTGGTGCTAATCGCCCTCTAAATAGAATGGACACCATAGTAGCTACCAGACATGCTCCCTTAATCCTACCTCAACCTGTGAATCCTCTCCCTACTGGAKATTACCTAAAATATATGCCCAAGTTCACTAGGGAAGAGGACATAGCTGCGGAAGAGCTCCTGGTTGATTTCTACAGTTACGTAGACAACCTGAACATTGAAAATGAAGATGTATGGATGAGAGTTTTTGTCGAGAGCCTAGATGGMGAAGTGARGAAGTGGTTTAGGAGATTAACCCCCAGATCTATTGTTGGGATTGAAGCTCTAGATAGTGCTTTCCTGAGGCAGTGGGGATATAAGAAGGACTTCATGTATTACATGACAGAATTCGGGTATTTGAAGAAAATGGAAGGAGAGTCTATCTCAGACTTCTCCAAAAKATTCAATAAGATGTATAATAAGATCCCCACTGAGATAAATCCCACAGAAKCCTCTGCAAAAATTTCTTATGCTAGTGCATTCAACCCTGATTTATGTCTTCTATTAAGAGAAAGAAGAGCTACCTCCCTAGAKCAAATGCAAGATGTGGCCATAGAAGTGGAATCTAATGTATTGGCAGTTGACAGACTGAGGAATAAGACTGATGCAGATAGAAGAAAGGGAAGATCTGAAGCCTCAACTTCTGGCCCCTCTGTGCCTCACCCTCAAGTGGATGAATTGACCAAGATAGTGAAGTCTATGTCTACAGAGATGGAGAAAATGAAGGTGGAGGGGAAGCAGCTATATAGAAATCCTGAAAATGCCAAAAACAAAGGAATCTTCAGGAGGACAAACAATATTGCTCCCTCGACTATGCAAAGAGACCAAAGAGGAAGAGATAGTGAAGACCAGAAAATTCAGGCCCCTCTTCAAAATAATTTTGTGGTTGATGAGGAAGAAGTGGAAACAAATGGGTTTGATCCCAAAGTTCATTTCTTCGAAGAAATTCCTCCTTTTCGTCATCTCACTCAATCAGCATACAAGGAATCTCTCATGGGCAGTCAACTAAATGAACTTAGCAAGGGAGTCAAGGCTAGCAGCAGCCAAAGCAGGTATAACCTGAGGTCCAAGAAAAAGATAGGAGCACCTGATGTCCTTGAGCAGATCACTAGAACAGAGAGACCTGCTAATGAAATAGCAGACAACAATGAAGGTAAGAAGGCCCAACCCCTCTCTCCAATGGTCTAGAGTCATGTTCCTTACGTAAGAGAAATCCCAAAGATTACATCTTCTTTTAACTTTGAGCATGAAATTTAGAAAATTAGAATCCCTGTGCCCCTCTCTGAACTGATCAAACATGAAGTGTTCAAAAAACGCCTCTTCGAGCTATTACAGTTTGAAGCCTTATGCCTTCCCACAAACTCCATCAATTTGTAATATGAAAAGCCTGTAGTCATTTTAGGTCCTATGGTAGAAGACAGGAATGATTCATCCCCTCCTTTCTCCACATCATTGAACATACATGACAAGGTACTGCACAATTGTTTGATGGATTCAAGGGCTTCTCACAACCTTATGCCCAAAACTGTCATGGAAGAATTAGGACTAGAAGTCACCAGAGCCTATCATGACCTCTATTCCTTTGACTCCAGGAAATTTCAATGCCTAGGAGTCATCAAAGACCTGGTCGTGACCTTGTTTCAAATGCCCATGAAAAGTGTGGTCATGGACATTATAGTGGCTGACGTCCCCCCCAAGTTTGGTATGTTGTTATCAAGATCTTGGATAAAAAGGTTGGGGGGAATTCTGCAAATGGACCTAACCTATGCTATTATTCCAGTGTTTGGAGGAGAACATAGGAGACTATACAGAGAAGCCCAGCTGGCCTATATAATCAGTGACGAAGCCAATCCTACCAACCATCCTATCTTTTCCCTTGACACTGATTTAGGTTCCAGTTTACTACAACTCACTAATTCTCCTGAGCCTCTTCTAAAACTCAGAAAGAAGCCCACCACTTCTCATGAATTTTCTTCCCCCATCACCTCCATCTGGAAAATGTTTTTTGATGGAGCCTCTTCCAAGGAAGGCGTTGGTGCTAGAATATTTTTTGTGTCACCTGCTCAGGAAACCATATCTCTGTCATACAAGCTAGAATTTGAAACAACCAACAATGTGGCAGAATATGAAGCTCTTGTTCTAGGATTAAGAGTTGCAAAGGGAATGTGAATTCAGGAGGTAACAGTGTTCAAAGATGCAGAATTGATAGTCCAACATATCAAAAGTGCTTATCAAGCCAAGTATCTTCGACTCAAGAGTTACATAAATGAGGTATGGGAGCTAATCGACAGTTTCTTCTCAACATTTAATATTTCTTTCATTCCAAGAGAGAATAACACAGTGGCAGATTCCTTGGCTACATCAGCAAGTAATTTCAAAGTGCCCTTGCCACCCAAATTCAGATACAATGTAGAAGTAAAATACAGGCCCTCCATACTTGACAATGTCAAACATTGAAAGGTGTTCGAGGATGATCTTGAGATCAAAAGATTCTTGGAGACCGTGGAAGAGTTTTCAGAGATACATATTGACCAAGACTCTTATTCTGAAGAAAAGCTTGAGGATGGTAATTTTCTAAGTAAGATTGCGAAGCGTGACATTATGCAGCTGCCCAACAATCATTTTCCAAGGGGATTGGTTCCTTTGGAAAGGATTTTTGATAGCAATGATGTGGCATTAAAAGGTAAAATCTCAGAGGATGATGCTTATACAACCCAGTGCAACATTGACACTAAGAATGAACCCAAGTTTGTCAGATTGTCAAGAAGTCTGACGAAGGAGCAGAGGGATGAATACACTGAACTATTGAGGGAGTTTGTTGATGTTTTCGCCTGGACCTATGAAGATCTCAAAACTTATGACACTTATGTCATTGAGCATAAAATATCATTGAAAAGAGAGGCAAAGCCATTTAGGAAAAATCTAAGATAAATCAATCCTATGTTGTTTCCTATCATGGAGAGAGAAGTGAAGAAGTTTCTACATGCCTAGATCATCGTGCCATTGAGATATTTAGAGTGGGTGGAAAACTTGGTCCCTGTAAGGAAGAAGGGTGGAGAAATTAGACTCTGTGTATATTTTAGAAACCTGAACAGGAGCTGACGAAAGGAAAATTACCCCTTACCAAAGATGGAACATATATTGCAGAGGATAACATGAGCATCGGGGATTTCTATGATTGATGGCTTCTCTGGCTATAGTCAAATCTCTGTTCTGCCTGAGAATAGGGAAAAGACGACATTTACCACTCCATGGGGCACATTCATATATGCTAAAATGCCTTTTGGGTTGATGAATGCAGGGGAAATGTTTCAACATGCCATGGACATATCTTTCAATGGGGAAAAGGATAAGTTTGTGGTCATTTATCTGGACGACATAGCAGTCTTTTCCAAATCTGATAAAGAACAATGTTGTCATCTCAGGAAAGTTTTTCTGAAATGTAGGAGTTTTGGCCTTTCATTGAATCCCAAAAAATCTTTGTTCGCCATGAAGGAGGGAAAGTTACTGGGCCACATAGTATCAGCAAAAGGAGTCAAAATTGATCCTAGTAGAGTTGAAGCAATCCAAGCATTGGCAATCCCAAGATCCCAAAAAGAAGTCCAGTCTTTCCTTGGTAAGATTAATTTTCTAAGGAGGTTTGTTTCTAACTTTGTTGAGGTGGTAAAACTTATAAGAGCCATGTTGAGAAAGGAAAATGAAATAAGGTGGACCTCTGAAGCTCAAAATTCCTTTGAGCATATAAAGAAGGCCTTGACAGAAGCTCCTGTGCTTATCAGTCCCAATTACTCAAAGGATTTCCTTATTTTCTCCTTTGCCTCATCTGACACGGTGGATGTGATTTTATTATAGACAAATGATGTTGGGCAAGAGAAGCTTATGGCCTATTTTAGCAAAGCTCTAAGGGATGCTGAGGTCAAGTACGACATTATGGAGAAGCAGTCCTATGCCCTGGTAAAGGTTCTCAAAGCCTTTAGAACCTATGTCATGTAGTCAAAGATAATTTCCTATGTCCCCTATATCGTTGTTAAGGACATTCTTATTCAACCTAATATAGACGGGAGGAGGAGTAAGTGGATAGCCAAGATCCTTGAGTTTGACTTGGAAATAAGGCCTACCAAATTAATCAAAGGTCAAGGTTTAGCCAAGCTGTTGGCTGAAGCAAATTGCAAAGCTTTGGGGGTATATTGCATTAGTGAATGCTCAGAAAATCAGCAGGATCAATTGTTTGATGTAGACCCTCAAGCAGAACCCCCGTTGGCTCGATGTCCTTGGTATAAGATGTCATATATTTTCTACAAGAGTTGCGGCCTCCAAATGGCTTGCAGGGAAACAAGGCAAGAGCTTTGAAGCTAAAAGAAGTCAGATACTGCCTTGTTGATCAATTTTTATATTGGAAAGACCCCCTAGGGGTGATTTTGAAATGTATGAATCCACAAGAGGCTGACAGGATCATTGTTGAATTTCACAGTAGCCTATGTAGAGGGMATCATTTCTGGAAGACCACAGCCTACAAAATCCTCAGGGTTGGGTACTACTGGCCCACCTTATTCACTAACGTATGAAGAAAGGTCAGAGCCTGCATCAAATTCCAAAKATTTTCAGGAAAGCAACAACTTAAATCTCTATCTTTAAAGCATGTAGTTGTTTCAGGACCTTTCTAGTAATGGGGCCTAGATTTTATTGGAGAAATMTACCCTACTTCCAGTGGTCASCACAGATGGATCCTAACTACCATGGATTTCTTTACTAAGTGGATAGAAGCTATTCCCACCAGGAGTGCTTCCCACATGGTAATCATTAGATTCTTGTAAGACCTCATCACAAGATTCGGCTACCCAAGCAAGATTGTCACTGATAACGCAACCTCTTTCAAGGTTGAGCCATTAGCCAAGTTCTATGAGCAATTCAGGATCAAACTAATTCACTCCACCCCATATTATCCCTAGGGCAATGGTTTAGCAGAGTCCTCCAACAAAAGCCTGATAAGGATCATCAAAAGACTATTGGAGGACAACAAAAAGGCCTGGGATTCAAAGTTGAAATTCTCTCTATGGGCCGATTGAGTGACCAAAAAGATATCTATAGGCATCTCCCCTTTCCGATTGGTTTATGGAGAAGAATTTGTTTTCCCTTATCACCTAGCCATTCCTATAGAAAATTTCTTCCAGGATTATCAAGAAGAGCATGATGATATGATCAAAAGAATTCATCAATTGGTAGAGGTCCAGCAGGCCAAAGAGCAGGTAATGAATAGAATTTAGGACCATCAGTAGAATATCAAGCAGGCTTTTGACAAAAAGGCCAAGAAGGAAGAGTTTCAGATAGGAGACCTAGTCCTGAAATGGGATGCTCCTAAACAAGACAAGGGCAAACACAGAAAATTTGAAGCCCTATGGGTCAGGCCCTTCAAAATCTATGAAGTATTTTCAAATAATACCTACAGGTTGCGAGATTTGAAGGATCAAGAAGTTTTCAATGGCCCTATGAATGGGCATTTTCTAAAAAGATGTTTTTCTTGAGCTGCACATGGCTCATCTGCGGTTGTATATATTGCTTTTCTTTTATCTTTAAGTTTTAAATAATGACTCCATATCCCAATAGCAAGGCATTGAAGTTGCAAAAGAGTTCTCGGTAGCCCGCAGGGGGTGTGTCATCCCCCATGGAGCCTAATGTTAGCACATAATCATGTAGGGGGTGCTCTCCTGAAAGAAGCATCCCCTTGGGCAAAGAAATAGATTCAGAAAACCCATTTTTCCAAAGTTTGGAGGGTGGGCGCATCATTTTAATGAGCAGGCATTTTTGAACAGACAAGATCTACCCACCCAGATCTGCGACTGAGGTTTTATTCCAGAGCCCCCTTGCAAGATACCAGATATATAAAATATACAAAATAGAAATAAAATGCTAGAAATGGAAAAATAACAGTAAAATATCCAGCATAATCTTCACAATACACAGAAATGATATACGAAATAGCAATAGAAAAGCACTTTGATTCATAAAGAAATGTTCACAGGCCTCTTTGAGGGGGAAACCTACATTCGAGCAGTGCTCTGTTACAATAATCTCTCAGCTCGGGTTTTCATACCCTCGACTCTTATTTATACTAAATATGTCTATTAAGAGAAGCATCTAGAGGAAGATCCTTCTAGAAGAGGAAGCTTCTATTAGGTCTTCTTACATCCGCCTTATTCTATTTTATTGAAAGGTCTTAATAATATTGACCTTTATTACATCCAAATACATTGATCTACCTATGTGCGGGTTAGGACCTTAATATGTCTGCCCCTTAAAAACAACCTTGTCCTCAAGGCTTGAGATGTGGAAACTGCTACAGAATGGTAGCTGGTTCCCAAGTGGCATCTACTGGAGTCATATCTTTCCACTGTACTAGCACTTTCTTGATGGTTCTCTGACGTAGGCGACGCTCCCACTGGTCCAAAACTACTTCTGGTTGTAGCCAAATGGATCCTTCTTGAGCTAACTATGGAAGGTTGGTTTGAATTTGGCACCTGGTTCCAATCACCTTCTTCAAGCATGAAACATGAAAAACAGGATGTAGCTTCGACTGATTGGGCAGAGCTAACTGATATGTGACTTGTCCCACATGCTTGAGAATTGTGTAAGGACCATAAAATATGGGTGCTAGCTTCTGACACTGCTCGGCCTTGAGGGAAGTTTGCTTATATGGTTGTAGTCGCAGAAACACCTGATCCCCTTCTACAAATTGACGTTCCGAGTGACCTTGATCTGCTTGCTACTTCATTCTATTCTGGGCCATGACCAAGTTCTCTTTAAGGATACGAAGGATATCCTCTTGGACTGTAAGTGTTTGGTCAACCGCCTGGACCTTCGAGGTACCTGGTAAGTATGAGAGAAATGATGGTGGCTTCTGTCCATACACTACTTCAAAAGGAGTCATGCGAGTGGCTATATGGTATGTAGTGTTGTACTACCATTCGGTGAGGGGTAACCATTGAGCCCACTAGTGTTGTTTTTCAGAGGCAAATCACCTCAGATATGTTTCCAAACACTTGTTGTTATAACCCTAAATTGCACTATCCCTGCTTACCTGGCATCAGGCCTACTCATGCCTCTTCCTAGCCAAAGCCATGTTGAGTAATTCCTCAAAAAACCACTTAAAACAAGAAACCCATGCCCTAACTACTCACTGGGCGCGGGCATCCGCTTGCTGTCCTTATACTGCACGCGGGCATCCGCAGGCTAACCCAAAACAGCCCGCGGGTACCTAACAAAGCAAAAAATCAGGAAAGTTTCCGCCGGGACACGAGGCTTTTTGTCAGTTAACTGGAACTCCGAGCCATGCATGGCCGAGAGTTCGCCAAGAACCCTAGATCCTTCCAGCCTATAAAAGGAGGGGTAGGGGTACTAATCAAAGGAGGAAAAATTATTGCAAAGAAACTCTGCCAAATTGCCAAGCCAGCTTTGTCCCAACCCTTTAGCCTTGCCTCAAGCTTTAGGAGAAACTCAAGAAGCAGCAGTTGGAGGACAAAGAAGAAGAGGAAGAGCC
>JASDQU010589520.1:44820-64163 GCA_032191745.1 Picea mariana
ATAGAAGAATGCCAACAGAGATTTGACACACTAAAACAGAATATGGTTACTACGCCTATCTTGGTTTTCCCAGATTGGAGTAAGGAATTCCATGTTCATGTCGACGCTTCATCCATTGCATTAGGAGCAGTGTTAGAAAAACCAAGAGAAGGAGATATTGACCACCCACTAGCCTTTCCTAGCAGGAAGCTATCTACAACTGAGATAAATTACACTACTACTGAAAGAAAAGGTTTAGCTATGGTGCATGCGCTGCACAAGTTTCAACACTATTTGTTGGGAGGAAATTTCAAAATGTTCACCGATCACTCTGCATTGAAATACTTAGTCAACAAGCCAGTCTTGGGGGGAATAATATGCATATGGCTATTGTTATTCCAGGAATATGATTTTGAAATTGTGGTCAAGGCAGGGAGAATGAATAAATGACCTGACCACTTTTCTAGGTTAGAGCATGTAGAGGAACCTACTAGATTGGAGGATACACTACTAGATGCATAGTTGCTAGCCATTATAAAAGTTGGTGTTCACTTCGCCGAGATAGTCCAGTTCATTTCTACAGGAATGGCACCTCGCAAATATACAATTATCCAGAAGAAACAATTGGTAGTTCGGGCTACAAATTTTTCACTTATAGTTGGACAGTTATACAAGATGGGACCTGAAGAGATCTTGAGGGGATTTGTTATGGAGGTAGAGAGACCACTGATCCTGGAAGAAGCACATGAAGGCATCGCAGGAGGACATTATGCAGGGAAAGAAATAGCACAAAAGGTTCTTAGAGCTAGCCTCCACTGACCTACTTTAAATAAGGATGCTAAGGAATATTATAAATCCTGTGATGTATGCCAGAGGGTAGGGAAGCCTTCCAGAAGAGATGAGATTCCTTTAGCACATCAGCTAAATTTACAAGCATTTGAGAAATGGGCCATCGATTTCATGGGACCTATCAACTAACCAGGGAAGCGCACAGGAGCCCGCTACATCATCACTGTGACAAAATGTTTGACTAGATGGGTAGAAGCAAGAGCAGTTAAGGACTGTAGTGCAAGTACAACTGCATGATTTATATTTGATGATATCATAACCAGGTTTGGATGCCCAAATATCCTTATGAGTGATCAAGGTACACATTTTATTAATAAGACTATTGAATCTTTGACTCAGGAATTTGAAGTTCACCATAAGAAGAGAACACCATACCACCCACAGGAGAATGGTACAGTCGAAGCTTTCAATAAGATATTGGATGCAACACTGATGAAGATTTGCAGTGTGAACAGAGATGATTGGGATTTGAGAGTGCTAGCAATATTATGGGCATATCAAAATACTTGCAAGAAGTTGACAATGTAGACTCCCTTTAAGTTAGTTTATGGCCTAGAAGCAGTCGTACCTATGGAATATTTGTTTCCCAGCTTAAGAATTGTAGCAGTTACAGATATGGATGACACTGGTGCTATTTAAGAGAGGCTTATGAAGGTGGTCGAAATAGAAGAAGACATATTTATTGTAGGATTTCATTTGAAGGTATAGAAGGAACGAGAGAAGGCCTACCATGAAAATCATATCAAGAGGAAAGCATTCAAGAAAGGAGATTTGGTATTGGTATATGACAACAAGTTTATGAAGCATCCAGGGAATTCCAGGACACATTATCTTGGGCCATTTGAGGTCACCTATGTTATAGAAGGAGGAGTTGCATAGTTGAAGACTCTGAATGGAGAATGGAAGGAAGGTTTAGTGAATGGGAGTCGGTTGAAATTGTACTATGACAACCAGTTGCCTCACAACTCTCATTAAAAGCATAAGAATAAGGTTTTATGTACTAGGTACAGTTGAAAATGGGTACCATACACAGAAAAGATAGTCTACACATGATAGGGAGGGACCAAGCAGAAAGCACAGGTTTCTCTATGCAGTTTGAAGCCGAAGTAAAACAAAAGCTCCAATCTTGCAGTGACTCAAGATGAGTCACAGGTGAGTGTTGGGGGCCTGTTGTCCCTTGGTTATGGAAGGAAGTGAATATTAAGGAAGAAAGGCGAAGTATGAACTGCGTGGAAGGCACATTAACTGAGACTAGGTTGAAGTGGTCAAAGAAGAAAAAAATATGGAGCGAATTAAGGGAAATGGAGCCATTGAACGAGAATATCGAGAAAGACAGATCATCAAAGAAGATGGATCATGGACAACTCAGCAAGAGGAAAAAGACATCAAAGAGTGCTTGGAGCACCTCACGGAAAAGACGGAAAAGATAGGTTGGCGAAGCCATGAAAATATGGGTCAAGTGGACCTAGGGTTTTAGACACCTAGGGTTTTAGCATCTAGGGTTTTGACACCTAGGCTTCAGTCTAAGATTTTATGAAAGTCATTGTAATATATAAATACAGGTCGAGAAGATTTGAGAAGGTTGGTTAATTTTTGTTGATTGTTTTTATTGTTGAGAGAGAAGTATTGTGTTGTAAGAGAGTATGTATTCTGGATCTTTAGATGGGTATGAAGATTAACCCTGTAGCTAGGTGTGCAGGGGGGAGAGAAAGAGAGAAAGAGAGAGAGATCTGCAAGCTAAGTGCGTAGATAGAACTATATGTTTCCATCTTAATATATCAATAAACACAGTTTTGTGGGCGTACCCCTAGGGAGAGGGTGAACCACTTATATATTGTTGTTATGTGTGATTGATGTTGGGTTCTTTGTCATTTGGTATGATGTTATTGCGTTACTGTGTTAGATATGAGATATAACTTGTGAGGTGAGCTTAAGAGTGGTAAATAATATCTAGTTTGTTGTGTTTTACTATTCTGGATCCCCTTTACATTTCTTCTGGTTGTAGACACTTGTGTCCTGCAGCCCCCTATCATTACTTCGGGTGAGACTGCATCTGCTCTGCAGGTGTTTATGAAAGGGCCAATAGTTAGGGCTTTTTGGTGTGTTGTTAGAGTTGAACCTTGGGTCTTCCCCTGTGCCAACAAGCATCTTCCAGGTCACTTTGTCCACATAGCCACTTTGTTCACATAGTCACCTATGTCCAACTTTGCCCAATTTTCCACTTGTCCATGTATCTGCTAGCCACTTGACCAGTTAACCCATTTTCGTCATCTTAGGGTTAACCCTCTTATAACCACTTTCCATAATCAGAAAGTTCTCTATTTACTTTATTATTTAAATAATTCTCCTTGACTTTGTCACTTCACTTTATTATTTAAATAATCCTCTTTGATTTTGTTACTTCACTTTATTATTTAAATAATCCTCTTTGTCTTTGTCACTTCACTTTATTATTTAAATAATCATCTTTGACTTTGTCACTTCACTTTATTATTTAAATAATTTCTTCTTTGCAAGTAATTTGACTTCTTTGACCTTTTGGGGTTTCAAGCCAATCATATGGGGGTCCTTCAACTTCATAAGGCCATAACTCTTAAACCGTGAGGAGTTATGTGACGTTCCACATACCACTGTAAATGGAATGACATGTACTATCCATCTAGAATAGTCTTACCTACAAATATATCAAAACACATACCATTATACATCAAACAAACTTGGGTCCATTACCCAAATCTTTGTGCTACCAAAATTCGCTATCGGAATTTCTTCAAGGGTTGACATCAATGAAAACCAGCCCAATTAATCAACAATTCAAACACAAAGTAATATATTAGCTATAAGGGACTCTCGGTCCTATGGACAAGAATATCTGCATGGGCACCGAATCGTGCAAAGGATCTAACTAGGGCACCCATGTTTGGTAAGTATCTACCATTCAATAACAACACTTCTAGTTGCAGAAAGAAGGTTATGTGTCACTACTAAGGCATATGAGATTCATTCATAGGATGATTCAAAATTGCACAATGGATTGATGACCTATCCTATATGCTGGTTGAAAAAAATACCTGTCCAAAGTTACGAACGGGCGACATGGCACTATAAACCATAAGAATCCATAGATAAAACCACCAAAACTAACTCCATCCACTGTTGTATTAGTCCACTAGGCCAAAATATTAGTAAAAACTATGCAAAGTGGGTTAAAAAATTCTATAAATAGTGAAAATAACCAATTTTACTATACCATTTGTATTTTTTACCCAAATAGTGCATTTTGGACCAAATTGCCCCCAAATTACAACTATTGATTGTGGATCCATGAGTGACAGAATCAACAACCATCTGGACTAGGTAATTCATCTTGCTCCTCTCTTTATTTCTAGTGGATTAGTAATTGCAATTATGTCTCCTTTTTTGAGTATTTTAAAGCGCAACTTAGAAACTAGGGTATATGTGGGTTGTAGATCATCAGGTCATGTATACGCAGCCCTATATGTGGCTATTTGGAAAACAACCAGCGCATAAGCATCTCTATACATGACTGTGTAATCTGTATCTCACGTACAAGTCCATGGATATGGTTTTTAAAATGTTACCGACTCAAAAAATTACTTTAATCTTGCAGGATGGTGCTAGAGTGGAGAGAAAGAGATTATAAAGAGGTGGATGTTGCAGTGGAGAGAGATCCAGGTTCCCAGATGGCTTTAAAAAGATGTGGGTTGTATAAGTTTTGGGCTCTTAAAGGTATGAGGGCTCAATTCAGACTGCTCTAGATGTTAGTGAACTACTGGGATCCGGAGACAGAGACCTTCAACCTTGATGGGAAACCATTGAGGATTTAAGTTGAGGACATGTACTTTTTGACAGGATTTTTATGTCAGGGTGAGGTGCTCAACCTCAAATCCCGGGTAGTTGGGAGTGGCATGAACATAGAGGACTACATAGCCACTCATTGCATTATGAGGACTGAGAAGGAAGGAGCCAACTCCCAATTAGAGATATCAACAATCTAAGTCTCAAGATTGTTTTCCTAGTGTTGACACGGATCATAGGGTCGGCCTCTTTGCATCATGAATTGAGGCCACTTATGTTCTATTTAGTGGAGTGCTTGCGACCCATGGTTTACGAATGGTGAACCTCACTACTGGACAACATGAAGAGCCATCTAACAGACTGGAAAATGGGTAGAAAGAGGAACTTTGGGTTCATGTCTATCCTATGTAGGTTTTTCTTCGAGTGGGTTCCAAGATTGGGCCCTAGAGTCGAGATTTTTCAGCATGGACCTTGCAATCCATCCATGGCACAGTGGACTGAGGTGATGAGGTGGTAGGGAGGTGGTAGGGTACCAACACCCTACAAAGACAAGTTTTTATTCTAGTGTTGTCAGTAGGTGATGGCTTTGGAGGAATAAACTTATGCAAGGATTGAATTCATAGGAGATCCAGACATGTCGTTACCACCAGGTTTCGCCTACGGAGACATAGGTATGAAAAAGATTTTTAATATTTCATTTTTTGTATTTTTGTAGAATAAAACAAAAATATTTTTGGATGATGTCAAGTACTAACTAAACATGTATATTACACAGATGTGGGTCTGTGATGGCTAGACGGACTTCCACGACACCGGGGGAGTCACCAGGGGGATGATCCAGTGGGAGGGGACACTGATAGAGTTCTTCAAAATGTCCAGGGAAACTTGTCTCATTTGACGCAAAGGATTCACATGGTTCAGGTAGAGGATCTGTCGGAGGCGATGCATCGACAGGTGGTAGGTGTGCCCCGTTCTTGGGTATGACTCGTTCGACATCTCACAAATTCCATAGTACGCTATCATGACACACATCTAGCACTACAGGCATAGATGTTGTGATTATTATATTGATCGGTCGTATATGTATTTTGAGGGTGTGAGCCCCAATTTTGGACTATAACACCATATTTTTGGAGAGATGAAATATATATAAAAACATTGGTCTTCTGCTTTACTAATATTACAATGTGTACATTGTTGAAAGTGTTTTATTTTATTTAGTTATGTGACAAATGCCAATCTAAAATAAAATTAGCATATGCATCGGATAAATAATTAGAACTTCTAGGTATGTAAAATCAAAATTTCATTCCAAAAGTCATACTCGTAAGAATCGTCGGAGTAGAGTAGGGTCTCGCACATGGTAAATTTCGTTCAACTGAAATACTACTAATTGGGAGTCCAAGTGAACTTCTAAAGAGTGAATACCATGTGAAATGGAATTGAGTAAAATTTCTATAACGGTGCTATATTTGGCCACATTATTCATTGATGGCCCTAGGAAAATGCCACCTGAAGACACCAGTAGACCCTCAGGTGAGTAAACAACCGAAGTGATAGAAGCCAAGTTCTATGTATGACGAATGGCCCCATCTGTGAATCCTAAGTAGACCGAAGACTCTGTTGACATCTGCCAACCAAGGGAAAACTCAATAAGCAAGCTGAAGCCAAAAATGGGGAAAGATATATACACTAAAATACATTAGTATACAAAGAGTTACACCCAATCTTGGGACTCAAATGTAATATATTTGTAGATAGAGCCCATTCCTAGGCTCGACTATCATATTCCCTTCATAATCTTCTAATTCATAAGATCCTTTTTCTAATACACGTCGCATGATATAGGGACCATGCCACATGGGTTTGAACTTGCCTGCCCCTAGTGGTTCTATGGCTTGGTCGTACAAAAGGACCAAGTCACCCTCATCATACTTCCAAGGATAGACAATCTTATCATATTGGACCTTGACACATCATTTATTCCTTCGATAGCTATGGCGGCATCTCGACGTTGTTCATCTAGACTCTCTAGGTGTACAAGGCGTTGTTCGAGATCAGAAGTGTCAGGTAGGAGCTTAACTACCAATCTAAGAGAAGGGATTTCACATTCAATATGTAGGATTGAATCCACACCGTGCACTAACTAGAAAGGATAAAAACCAATGGAAGTCTTAACTAAGGTTCAGTATGCCCAAAGTGTTGGATAAAACATGATATGTCAGTGAGATTTTCTCTAGGTGACAGTTTTCTGCAAAATGGTTTTGAGAGACTTTTTCATGGCCTCTACTTGTCCATTTTCCTAGGGGTAGTAAGGGGAAGAATGAAAATGTTTAAACCCCAGTTTTGATGCTAATTCTTTCATCATTTTAGTATGAAAGTTACTACCATGATCAGTGACAATCTCATTTGGGATTATGAACCTGGCTATAATTTGATTGAACATGAACAATACAACATTCTTACCATCATATTTAACTGTAGGCATGGCCTCACCCCACTTAGTAAAGTAGTCAACAGTCACAATAATGTGTTGATGCCCCCCAGTCGAAGTTGGGTTGAAATCCGAAAATCCACCCCTCACTTCGTGAAGGGACCAATTGATCTGAAATGATGTTTTAAAGACTATGGTTGAGTTTTAAAAACATGAGTTCATTAACCATTTAGGATTTTGATGAAAGAGTAAGAATTAATGATGTAACATAGAATCCATAATAATATATATAGATCTGGAAATAAGCACAAGAATCATCAAACCATAACAACAAAAGTTGTTAACGAAGTTTGGCAATCTCTCCTATGTCTCCGGGCCTTTATCTCAGTGGGTGAGGCTTTCTTATTTCTCTTCAAATATTCAAATGTACATCATAAAAGTGCCAAATGTATTAAAAATAGATCCGTTTGTGTTCTTCTAGATCTCAAAAATCTGAAAAAACTGACGGCACTGAAAATGGATGAACGAAGCTCCCGAAAATAGCCCACAAAGTTTCTCTCCTCAAGGGCTTCCCTACATAAAAATGGATTAGGATTTTCAATTCTTCATCATTTCTCATGTTCTTCACACCTCCTTCAGACTTCCAAGAACCTTTGGTTTATATAGGCTTCAATTTGGTAACATCCTCCCAACTCCCCCCCAATATCTAGCCTCAAAAAGAGCTCCAGATCCTCTAAAAATGGCCAAAATCCCCCCAAATAGACTTAAATATCAATAAAAATCTTATTATATGGTTGCAAAACCCACTTTTGGGCAAAAATTAGGGCATAGCCCCCGTTCCTCGGTCTCCTGGTCACATTCGAGCCCTCCATGTGCCCCTGGTCTGGTGCTAGAATGTTGGCCCCTCTAGTTCTGGGTCCTGGTCACATGCACTTGATCATATGGCCATGCCCCCAAGCTCCACGTGCCCAAACTATTATATCCCCTGGTTATGATCCTTTGTTTATGCACCTTGGTTGGCGGGCTATCCCAACCGACCAGGCTCTAACCCCATACATACATGTCAAGGTACAACAATGGGTCATGTGGTAGTTACATGTGACCGCGTTGGGGCATAGATCACGAGCTGAACGAAACATATCGTGCAAAAATGTAAAGGAGTGGTTCTTAGTTTGTATGGATAACACAGAACTAGGGGTTAGGGCTAGCCCCCAACCCTTTTATCTGCCTAAATTACATTTTAGCAATCTTAAATAATACATCACAACCATAGTATACAAGGAACAAAGTGGATGGGCTGGTATCTCAGCCCTGCCAAAGTGCTCACTCGGACCGAAGGTCACAGGTTCGACTCCCGTGGAGTCCATATATTTTTTCTATATCCAACCAATGGAGGGGTGCCACATGGCAACCTAGGACTGGGCAATGTGGCACCATCACATTTTCCCACAAATATTCCATGTGTCAACATCCAATTCACCCACCTATCAGCCATCACTACCCAGTCATCAAATATTCCACGTCACTATACTGTCAGTTGCCACGTCAGCACTATATGGACTGTACACTCAATAAAAATTTTGCCTGTTTGGAAAAATGAACAGAACGTGATATCTTTCACATATGACATCTTTTTGATCTCGTTCAAGTTGTGTTGAGTTCATAATAACGATGTCTACGCACACGTACATTTTGAAGCGATTCTGAGAACTTTGATTTTTAGGCCTTCCTAGACCCATTTTGGTTCCTGGATCCATTTTGGGTCACTGATGGTAAAAAATGGATGGATATGGCATGGATGTGAGATCATTTTCCGAGTTAACACCTGGTAGGGGTGACACTTCTTAACCTCTTTGACACAATATTTAAAAATAGACGGCCAAAAATAATTGGCTCTCAAATTTTTTTGGGTTGTTGCAAGCCCAGATAGATGACCACCACAAGCACCACTATGGCAGTCATTTAGAATAAATGAATCTTCTTAGTGAGTCAAGAAATGACCCAATATACTATCTACTCCTCGAAGATACAAAGTGTCTCCAACGATAAGGTAGTTCTTAGCTTGGTATTGTATACGTAGTCGGTCATCTCTCAAAAGATATTGAGGGAACTTCAAAGTTTGAAGATAGACCAAAATATCTCCATAACATGGGTCTGACGATGAGACAAAGAAAATGTGATCATCTGCAAATGAATCAACATGACTAACATCCTCATCTAACCGAGGGAAGTCGGATATCAACTATGCAAAAACTGGTGATTTCTTGGATTTCGCAGAAGAAAAATTGAGATCAAATTCTTGTAAGATGACAATCCATTTATTGTATTTTGCCCATATGATACACCTAGTAAAGACGTATTGAAATGGATTGACATCGGCAACCACAGTAGTTTTCAAAAGCAATATATAGTGTCATAATAGTTGAATTGCGTGAATGGCAACCAAAGCTATATTTTCAACATGAGAATATTTGAGTTTAGGGCCGACTAAGTTTCGACTAATATAGTAAATGACATGCTCACAAAGCTTGTCATCCTCTTGAACCAATACCATACCAATCGTCTCTTCATACACGGCGATATAAAGCAAGTAATCTCTATTGTAGTCCAGAGACTTCAGTAGATGCATCGATACCAAGGCTTTCTTCAAAGCATCGAAGGATTCCTGGGCTCGCTCATCCCAGATAAAAGGAGTGTCCTTATTTAAGAGACACATGAAACCCTTAGTAATATTGGCATAGTTCACTATAAAGCATCGTAAAAAGTCAGATTTACCATGTAAACCTTGAAGATGACAAATAGTGCGTGGGGGAGGCAATCGAAGTATTGCCTCAACCTTTAATAGATCCACTATGCTCCCAATCTCAGAGACTAAGAATCCTAGAATAAGACCTAAACTAATGCAAAAGATGCATTTATGAGGGTTAAAACAAATGCGGTAATGGAGACATATTTCAAAAACTATCCAAAGGGGGGTAGAGTGATCCACTCTCTTACGGGAATGAGCAGTGAGATCATCGAGATAGGCTTCAACTATATGCTTGAGATGGTGAAATGTGAATGTCATAGCTTGTTGGAAGGTTGCTCTGGCATTATTAAGGCCAAAAGGCATTTTCCGGTATGCGAAAGTACCCCAAGGAAAAATAAATTCCATCTTATGTTGGTCCTCGGGCTTAATATAAATTTGGTTATACCCTGGAAATATGTCCATAAAAGAAAAAACTTCACTTCCCGCACACTCATCGATAATCTAATCAATGAAGGGTGTCATGAAGTTGTCTTTAGGACAAGCCTTATTCAGGTCTCAAAAATCCATGCATACATGGATGGTTCCTTTCTTTTTATTCATAGGAATGGGATTGGATAACCATTCAGTCAAGGGAACCGGGTAGATAAAGCTAGTGTTAAGCAGTTTTTCTACCTTTGCCTTAATAGCAGAGGCCTTCTTGGGATTGAAAGCTCTAACTCATTGCCAAATAGTTTTAGCATTCAGGTAGGTTTTAATATCATGTTTGACAATTCGAGGGACGATTCCTAGCATCTCTTCATATGACCATGAGAATACATCACGAAATTATTTGAAGATCTCGATGTAGATCAAAAATTTTCTCGACGAACAATCTGCACTGATGTATACATTTTCAACCTTACCAAGAATATGAGATATATCGATCGTGATGGTAGGAGAGATAATCGTCATGTTTCCCTCAGCATAAATGTCATGTGTATCAAGTGGAACTATGGAGTGACTGACTATCTCTCTCAAGGTAGATCTAAAATCATCTTGTTTGATTCTAGCAAGCGCTGGGAGAAAATAAGAGTGATGGTGCATATTATCCCATGGCCTGTTAGAACCATTCATGGCCTCTACGATTGCTTCATCTGAGGGTAAAGTATCATCGAGGCATTCACATGAGAAAGATGATGAAGTGGCCCATACGGGCTTGAGAACGGGATCCTCCTCGTCCTTCTGTGAGGTGACAGGGTACAGATCGACAGAAGAGTCAAGAATAACCTGATATGTTATATCTATTATCGATAGTAGCATAGCCATTCAAGTATGTGACTGACCTTCACATGATGCAGTTGAGGAAGGTAGGGTTGAATGATCGTTAAAATATGAAGTGCAGAAAGGAACAAACCTCATTGACGAAGTAGACCTACTAGACATGGCATAGATACTAGTGCCATGAAATAGAAGGTACCCATAAGGGATGAATACATTCTGACACTGATATTCTCAGTTGTCAGACGAGAATTTTTTATCACAGGGATTGACGGTCCAACCAATGCATTGGGGCTAGCATACGCAAAGGAAAACTGGTCGATTATCATGATCTTCCCATCGTGAGGAAATCATAGAGTATAGAAGATGGACAATACGATTGCAGTCATAGCATAAGTCCAACTACGTCCTAGTAACAAGTTATAGTTGAGGGGAACATCAACCACCTCGACATCCACATCCACCGTCTTCCCACCTAACTGGACCGGGAAGTTAGGAAGAATACTATAAGGGAGAAAAGAATGACTGTTAAAATCAATCAACATGTTCGGAGATTGAGAGAGGGTCAGAGAGTCGAGAAATTTCCAACAGACTAGGGACATCATGCATGTTGCAGCACCTTCATCAATAATAGTACATTTGATGGTATACTTTGAGTAACCCACATGGATTTGGAATGCCACATGGTAAGGCAAGTGAGGCTTTATATCCATGATGTCAAACTTGATAACCTTAGAGCCGCAGGGATCTAGAGCTCCTAACACAGATAACAAGGTCATCCTTTATGAAGGACACGTCTGGAGTACCTCCAGAGCCGACATCTCACAAGGATTTTGACCCAGATCCTCAACAATAGAGTAATTCTAGGCGGCTCTGGCATTATCATTGTGGGTAGAGAGATTGAGTAATCCTTTCATAATATGAGGTGGGGGATCTAGTTTTTCGATCTGTAAAGGCATCTCTGGAGGAGGGGGATACTCTAGACTAGGTACAGTCTATGAAGAACTTTAATCGTGAGACGGAGTGGCTACATTAACCTCAGACTTAACCATATTGATGCATAGATGGTCATCATCTTTCATCGGTGGGTTTTGACTTCCACTCATCATATTTCAGGAATTCGAGGAGCTCGAGGCCATGTGTTGATTCTGTGGAAAAGGATTACTCAACACAGTGGGTAGTAGAGATAAAATCCTCACAGCTTCTGGAAGTTTGGGGCACAAGTGGGTAAGGTGATGGTCTATACAAAGATTGCAGGGAAACTTGACCTTTTGCCTTTCTTTATTTACCTCACCGACATTATTATTCGACTTCTCATTATAATCATTTTCCTTGGTTTTATTGTTATTCTTCCCACCCTCACGATTGTTACCATGTCCTTTCTTTTTATTCCCTCCTGGTTGTTGGTTACCATTCGGGTTGGTTAGCGATCGCACAGAATGTACATCTGTCGACTGAGTGGGATTGGAGGACACAATTGAAGTTGGCCTTCCTACAGACTGGTTTAGAGACAACTATTTCAACTATCTTGTCACCATGTCTGCATATTTAAAATTGGCGGAGCCTATAATGTCATTGACATGAGGCCTAGAATTTTGTCTAGGGTCATAGTTTGACCTCGGTGTGTCTGGAAGAATTTTGTATAACATCCCAGACTGAGCATATATAATATCTAACTGCTGGGATTTAAAAATCACTTATTCCTAGGATGTAACCCCATATGTAGAAACATCCTTAGAAATATAAGGTTGTAGATACTTAAGGAACCACTCTAGAAGGAATTTTGGAGGTATGTAGGCCTTGATCAACCTCTTCCATCTATGCCAATCTTGGATGTGATCAGAGATATGGGTGGCTTTGTCCTAATGGAAGGCCGATAGAAGTTCTATGCCAACATCATAATGAACTGACAATTGGAAGTGGTTAAGGAAGACTAAAACCATCTAATTAAAAGTTCTATACGTCTCCCCTGGTATCTCTATGTACCATTTTGTTTCAAACCCTGTGAGGGTGCATTGAAACAATATTAAATGAATAGAATCATCGTTAAGGCAATTAGAAGAGCACCAAAGATGAAAATTAGTGACATGATCACTAGGATCCTCACCAATCTTGCCTTCGAATTTTATAATATCCGAAGGAAGCTTGGTGGGGATGGGGGGCCATGTCGAATCATGATGCATAGGGTCATTCATTAATATAAACAAGTTTGGAAGATTGAGCGTGGACAGAAAAGGGAGATGGGTTTGCGGCATCTGGCCCCAAGCTCTTGAGAAATATTGTTGTTGGCGAATTACAACCCATCCAGGGTTATGGTATGCACCATAGCCCTGTCCAGGATTGTAATACCCTCCTCCGAACTGATTCATGAAGGGTTGGTTGGGAACCATTCCAATAGGAACGTATGATGAGGGTTGTAAAAATTTCCCCCAGCTAGAGTAGCTCCAGGTTGGGGTTGCCCAAGATATGAAACTGACCTCCCTCAGGTGTGAATCTAAAGAATAGATATGGATTTTTCATGCAAAATGTGTTGGTTGAAATTGGTGCAGAGGAGGTAGGTGTAAATGATGGACTGTAAGTAGTAGCTTGTCTGCCAGGTTGACCACTCCATCCAGGAGAATTAAGACCAAGATTAGAACCAGGGTGAAAAGAAGGAAGGCCTCTAACTGTATGAGTCATTTGTGGGATATGAGCACCGACAAATGAAAATGGAGTATGTGGAGGAGCCATGCCCCGAAGTCTAATACTAGTATTCGTATTAGATGATGGGATGGAGGATGAAAATTGTGATGTGAAATTTAGCATACCATAAGAAAAAGGGCTAGAGGTCATAGGTATGGACTAAATATTGTAGCCCGACGAGTGACAAAGGAACCCACAATGGTTCATGGATATAGGTTAATCATTCACTATAGGTTGGACATGAGTGATGATGGGAACTTCTGTCACTACAACCATTGTGGTTGAAGGTGTCGAAGGAGTATCGTTAACTATAGTGGGTATGTGAGTCGAAGGACTCACAACATATTTCTGAATCGATTCAGTACTCATCCTTGTATGATCACAAGTCCGGTAAGTGGAGGTGTGTGTACCAAGTTTGACAACTTTACGCCTTTTAGAAGGAAAAGACTCAAGATGTAGTGGTGATCGTAGAAAAGGGAGAGACCTATGGGGAAGTTGGTCTAGCTCCACGATGACTCAAGACTTGAGATATAAAAACAAATCCTAAGGTCAACTAGTAATCAAAGAGAACACCAAAATAAACAAAAGGCCAATATGCACACAAACAGGATAAAGTGGGTGAAAGGGGCCTCTCTCCTTAAAGTAGGTATGCCTCACCCAAGAGGAGCCTGATACTCCCTACAAAAGATCAGAGGTATCATAATCAGCTATACGGGCCCTCATGGGATTAATAACCAGATGGTCAAATTCCCCCAGAGAGGTACTCCTCCATAAAGTTTGTGTGATGTTCGACCCTTATCTAACCTAGGGTACCTATAGAATAACCCCTACAAGTAACCTATGTGGAACCTATGTCAAGAAACTAATAAACCATGATATAACCAATGCACAGGAGAACATTCATAAGTCAGGTCCACCATATGGGTAGGGTAACAATGCCCGAAACCTCAAAAGCACCACCTATCACAGAGGTAAAGGTACTAGCAATATCCCCAAATACAAATAGATCCCGAGAAATATATCTAACGCTAAGAAGGTATTAGGGGTATATCCCAACAACCAACTTCACGTGAACTCATGCTTAACTCCAGTGTAAGAAGAGCCTCCTGATGTCACCAATTATACAATGGATTTCACCACTCCCTTAGTCAGACACATATGTTGATTTAATAGCCTTGGAGAAGTTTACTCACAAAATCCTATTCCAAGGCTCTAAATCCTAAGGTAGTTTGTGCACCCTAAAAATAAAATCATTTCTAATCAATTTTAAATTTATCAGTGTTTCTTTTAGTGGCCTTGCTTACTAAAAAAGGTGTGGTCGTGAAACTGATGATGTTATGACTAAGCAAGTAAAATAAATGAATATGAATAAAATGCAAAGTCCTAACTTCAATTCCCAATAAATGATAAGCTTTTCAAAATGCAATTTTTAATTTAATTCTATAATTCAAAATAAGATGCAATCTTTCCATACATGTACTAAGATCAATGATAAGAACCCAAAATATCAAATGCCAACAATGCAAAATGTTTATAATTTTTGTATTTTCAATATAAAAGAATGAAAATGCAAGGACTGAACAACAACTTGATATAAAAATTCTAGTGTATGTAAACAGAGACAAACTAAGTAGGATATTAAGAAGCAAACACCCAGCCCAAGATGCAAGGAAAATCAATGAAAAGGATGATGAGAAATAAAAACCACCCGAAAATTCAACCAAAGAAAGGTTTCCTATCACTTTGCAGTCACTTAACAGTCATAAAAGAGACCTAAGAAGACTAAAAAACCATCAGAAATTACCCAACAAACATCAAACTCAGAAACCAAGCATACAAGAATGATATATGTGACTTTTCAAGAGAAAACCATGTATATACACTTCCCACAGAATGCCATCATGCGTATGTACACAACTATCAGGAAAAAACCCGCGTATATGTATTAAAACACTGTCAGGTTAAGGATAAGGCTAAGAAACTCAGACTTAAAATGAACGTAGGTTTTCAACAATCAGACAACAAGAAACTCGATATAAACAAGAGCAAACAAAGAAGAAAAACACTCCAAACCCTGAAAAGAAGATTTTATCCCCAATATGGTCGTCAATTCTGTTATGAGGAAAATATCTCTATGGCATGGGGTAAACCAAAACAGATGGAAATGACTGCATAAATCAACTCTAATCTCAATTATTCTATATAAACAAATATGCTAACAAGACAATATAAAGATCCTACCTCGTCCAAACATTCGATGAAGTCCACCGTTGAGCACTTGACTCAAAGTAATACACCTGCAACTTGCCCTCAACAACCAAGATATACAAGCATATAGTGATAATATATAAAGTTATCACATTCAATAGCATAATCCATTTGATCCATATGTATATCGGTGGCCACCCACCTTTTCCAACTGGCTCAAATTTTTTTTTGACAATTTTGGCAATTTACTATTTTTAGCAGTTTTAACTTCCAGGGCCATTTTGAGGGCCTAAATGAAGGACTTTCAGGATCTAGCTCCCAAATGATATCCAAGGGAATAATTGAGCCACCAAAATGAATCCCTTTTATGATACCTTTCCAACGGGCTATCACATGCCTAAAACGGAGATCGTATGCAAAAGTTACGACCTTGGGAAGTTGATGTACTAACTTACCNGCAAGCTTGTTTCCACTGCATTTTACAGTTTCAACTTATTTCATTATTGAATAGAAAACCAGTTTTACTGTATCTCTCTTATTTTGTGCTAAGAATCTGTTAATAATCTGTATTCATTTCTTTCTACTCATAAAATCTAGATCATCATCAATATTCATAACAAATATGCCCATGGAATAACAATTCAAATATTTGCAAGATATTAATTGGATGAGAAATGAGTATTTCTATTAAAATTTAATCAGTAGAAGTTTATGAATGACAAAATTCTATGTCGGTAGGTTCAGAACTGAGAACCTAATTCCCTTCCAGTTGGGCCTCCACCATTTCAATCCTCCACCAAAGGAAATCTCATATAAGAGAGACAATGAGGTTCTCCATCAAGTAGGGAAGAGCTTGGGGGCTGAACAATGTGTTCAGACTTAAAAGGATAAAGGGATGCAGACTCAATATGAAGTGAATAATTTCTACAGAGTAACTTTGCTCTCAAAGATGAATTCTTCTTCTCTTTTCAACAGCTTGTATATGGCCCATTTATAGCCTTCAAATGGAAATGAAGGGTTGAGTCATAATGTTTCCAATATATGGAAGGTCAAGGATCATGGATCTTGTGACGTGACATGGAAACCCGACACCATTTTTTAATTTTGGGCACAAAACCCAATGTACATGAGATGTAATGGTGAAACCTTCATATACGCATGTTGTACAATAGTTAGGGCACATATATTTGGAAACATTTTATTTTTAGCTCTGGGAACTGCAAAAAGGGACTTCAAGTCTACATAGGGAAATGGAAAAGGCCTTCGGAGAAAATTTTCATAGGGTGAGGAAAATCTTGCTATAACGAAACCTATAGCCTATAGCCTAGCACTACCTCCCACAGTGAAGGAATGTGATGTTTTCCATGTTTCATTATTAAAGAAATATGTACATGATTCTAATCATATTATTGATTGGTCTGTGATTCAGGTGGAACTAGAGGGAGAATTCTTTCCATAACCTCAATGCATAATAGATAGGAAGGATAACCCACTCAGGAACAAAACCATTGCACATGTCAAGGTGCACTGGAAACACTTTGGCTTAGATGAGGCTACATGGGAAATGGATGATGCCATGAGATAGACATATCCACTTTTGTTTACTTCTATACATATAGAGCATTTCGGCAGATAGAACATCAAGGACGATGTTCCTTTAATGGGGAGGGGATTGTAATACTTCTATTTCCCCCAGTTTGTAAATATAACTATAATTGTCCAAGAGACTATGGCAAAATAGATATGTGTGAATTTTTTATTTGATGAACCTTTGTATAAAAGGTCAATGTATGTACTTTTTGTTATTAATATAAAATGTATAAGTGTTGCATAACTGCTAAAAGGGGGGGGTTTCCAAGATAGACCATGGATTCTATGAGTGAGATGGTGAGGGGAACCAGAAATGGTTGAGATGACCCCCCACCAAACCAGTGCCTTACTGGAATTAATGGCTTAAACCCAAAACAATTCTTTGACCCAGAAATGAATTACCAGTTAGAGTGGTAGCTAGAAGAGTCCTCAAGAGTTAATGAGGAGATGGAGCAGAGTACCCATCTGCAAGACTTCCAAACCTGACCACGAGCTAGGGATTTAGAACCAAGCAACCTTGTTGAGGAAGGTAAGAAAAGAGGTAATTCATGGGTAGAGGAAAGGAAATGTGAGAGAGTAAGAAGATCTGCAAAGAGAGCAGAGTCAAAATAGAAATATCGAGAAGAGAAAAATAGTGCTTGCATCTCTCTGGTTTGAGGAAGAATGGGGAATTAAGATCATTATGAACATAATAAGTTGTTGGAAAGGTTATCGTTAAAAGATAATAAATGAGGTTGATGAGTGACTGTAGAAGTACTCATGCAAACCTCCTTGCTTGGTATAGAGAAAACCCACTGCCATGATCTCGTGAGAGGAGGAGAGTAACCTTTGTCCCTAACTATCGCTGAGCAAGAATAAAGAGTCTCTCTCAAAGCATCATGGTCTAGCTCGGGGGTGGCCAGTAGTAAATTTTTCAGGAGTGGTTGTGACTATGGTTGGGTGGAAACATGCACCCCTTTCAGCAGTTGCTTCATGAACTCTAGTTTTATGATAAGTATATTCCTACTTTGTGTATTGAAATGGAAATGGTGATTGAATATATTTATATGTCTATGACTGAGTTCCGTGTTGAATGAATAAGTTATAAATATGTATTATCTCTCTATGAACCTATTCTTTTGCATGTTCGTATGATTGACTCAGCTATGTCATTACAGAGTTGTAAGATGTAATTCTGCCATAGTGTCGGGGAAAGACATATTGGGATGTTTAAGTCCTATCGACCTCTAGTATCTACCTTCCCAGGAATTTCAAGTTCAGACCCTATGGAAGGAGGGAACCTCCTTTAGACTCTTCATTGTATGACTAAGGGCTCATACCCATGTCCGTAACCCATTTACGACTAGAGGGATTATCGTATAACCCACAAGAGTTTCCAAATGACCCATGTGTGTTATCGGACTAATCGGTAGGTGCGGACACTAACATATCTCCCTAGATCCACCTAGATCTAGAACAAAACACACCAAAACATAATGCTTTCCTTAAGTTTTAAATATTGAATTTACTAACTAAAGAGGGATGAGTGACATACAATTTAAATGTCGCTTCCTCTCGCCATCGCCATCCTAGCTCCATTCCAACGCTCATACAATGATGAACCTGCAAAAGAACACAACCAACCAAAGTGATAGTAATAGCATAAACTCAATATAAACCTATGTATGTGATCAAGGAATCATACAATAAAACATAACAAGCTTTATAGGAAAGAATCATATTACTGTATCATATTAAATGTGAAAGAGAGATTACAACCATGGCCTTGATGTCGTA
>JASDQU010589520.1:75263-101298 GCA_032191745.1 Picea mariana
ACTCTTATACTATTGTTCATTGCCCATTGGATATAGTTGAATGGTTTAAGTATAAGTTGAAAAAGGTTTTAAATTGTACTTGATACTGATTCGCCCCCCTCTCAGTATCAAGACAAATTGCATACAAGCTAATTTATAGCATAACATAAAATAGTATTTACTCAATAGGTCAACTTGTACCCTTATCTCTCAACGCATGTGATTTGGGATTTTCTCTTCTCGATGTATCATTCGTAGGAGGTCTCTTGGAGGTGAATACCTCCCACAACTACCAAAACCATTAACATTTAGAAAAATATTGCACACACAAAAACTATATTCATATTCTAGTATCATCGCATATTTATACATCAAGCTTAGGCTTAAGATATATAGGTTATCTTAGTCATACAATCCATTTGTTGAGACAATATCTCAACCACACATATAAATATGATCTAAATCTAACAAAATCCTAACCAAACATCTCATGTAAAGATTACAATAACTAATACATTATATGACTAGGAATATCAAATATTAAACATAAGACAAGTAGTAGTTAATATCTCCAACATATTGAGGAGTATGGCCATAGCATTTTGTCAAGCAACATAATCCTCCTATTACTTAAAAAAATTAAAATTAACTAAATTAAAATATTTAAAAATGAAAATTTTAACACAAACACATAAAAGAAATTACCATAATAACAATATATACCAATTAAATGAATTAGTATTTTGATTTTTAAACTTTTATACTAATTTTTTTTTTTTAAATTAATATTTAATAAGTTTAAAGTTAAGATATCCCTGGATGGGGTGATAGGTGGCGCGTTAGTGCCATGTGGGGGCGAGCCGGGACACTGCTTTAATGCATCTACCGGCTCGCATTACATCCGCCATTAACCCACATGTATTCGAGTAGGAGCACCCTCACGATGAGGCCCCTCGCGCAAGTGAAGGGTACCCCTTACCAGAGCACTATGCAACAACGTTTAATGTCGAGGTTTAATGTTATGGCTATGGCAGTGGTGTTCATAACAGCGTTCGTGGTTCACGCAGTGACTTCATATCATAATTTGCTCCGGGAAGCTTTGGTCTCGTAGTCGAACCAGAGTCGCGACGGCCTCTTTCCTTCCTCTCTGACGAGACGACTGCACTTGGCAACCCCACCCTCCTGTCAAAGAAATTGGATAGGCATTCATACTCTTTACAGTGACCCCGTCATGCCCCGAATTCGAGGGAGGTCGCACCGGGGAGTGGCATGGCATTCGGAGGAGTCTCGGTGCAAACGGCAGCAGAAATTCGAGGTGGCAGAGTCTCGACGTAAGAGAAAGCAGAATTTTGAGAGAGCTACGGCGCTTGCATCTCGGTGGTGAAAAACCAGACCACGTATGCCTCCAATGGCGTACGTGGAAGAGGTCATACCGGAAGGTGGTCCACCAAGCCCTCTTGGGCACACCCTGTTCATAGTACCAGATAACTGGAACCCGAGCACAATCTTTGGCACCCAGAGAAAATTTCAGTCTGATTGCAAGGTGTCTGACCCCTCTACTGCCACCACAGAGAAGCCTTACTCCCTCTGCTACGTGGAAGAGGAGGCTCCCCCTGATCCCACCAGCAAGGAGAAGGAAACAAGTCGAGAGCATCGACGACAGTGAGAACAGAATGAGGATGAGGAAACCAACACAGAGAAGCCACCTGTAGCTGACTGGGGGTACATTGATATGGTCTTTGAAATTAGGCACAAGATGGATGAACAAATCTTCCACTTGGAATGCATGGATCAGCGGATGGATATGTTCTTCGCGGCACACTCTAGAGCATCGGCAAAAAAGTAATGTTCGACCTGCGCACGCACCTACACGTTCTCGATGAGGTGGAGGCAATCCAAGGTCTAGGACAACCAGCTTGGCTCAGAGGTTCCCTCATGCTTCAAACTTGTTTCTGGTCTTTGTCTTGTAATTACAGTTTCTGCCTTTTACTAGCTAGCTACCAGTTAGTCTTAGCGTTAGATAGAATAACCATCTTGCATGCTGTGACCATGAGTCCTGGTTTCCTTCGGCCAGGACGTCAATTTTGTCAATTTTTGCTAAACTTTGCATCTAGTGTGACACATGGACATGGATGCCACGCTGTCCCGGTTTCCTGCTCAGGCGGGACAGCTGGCATCACCTACAGTCTTGAATTTTGTACTTTGGCAATGGTAATATAACAGGCACTACCCCTTTTTACTTAAAAAAAAAAGTTTAAAGTTAAGATAAATCTACCTTAATAATAATAATATAGTCACATATTTAAATGAAATATAATATAATTAAAAAAATAATTAAGAGGCTAGAGAGTATATTATAATGTAAACGCATTGCAAGCATAAAATCTTGAGATTTGTGGTTCTTGGATCTACAACGCGCAGAAAATTTTTGCATCGCACAGTTGCAAATACTGCGCAATGAAACTCTTTGTCTCTAGACTCTCTGGATTTACCGTGCAGTTATGAGAACACTCAATATACTACGGGTTGTGATGAAAACACTTAATAAACAATTTGTTTGCAGTTTGCTAAACTTTAACACATAAAATCACAAATAGAACTCAGAAATACTCATGAATATGTCAACACACAAAATACTTGATATTAAGAACTTGGGCAATGCACGCTAATACAGAATACAAAAATTGTGTCGAGCTTCGTCTCCAACAACTTCTGCAACTTACAAAACATAGATCTTGTGCTCTTAGACATATTCAACTCCTTACACAGTTGTTTTTGCCTCTAACTATCAGCTCTGTTCTCTATCTATATATGTAGACTTCCTACAGACTTAGACATATATAGACTAGACCAAAAAATTCATGTAGAAGCTAACCGATTCAAACATTAAAGACAAAAAATAAATTTCGACTAACTCTCATCTACATAACAGAGCTCGAGAAAGATAAATATTGGCTCATTAAATAAACTCCTGCTAACACTCTTGCTCGATGTGTCTGATAGACTAAATGATTTTGTTTTCTGTGACAAATAGAGTTTGCGTAAGCGTAAATCTTATGACTTGTAATTAATATCTCCAACACTCCCCCTTAATTATAAGTAGGTGAGTTTACAAAATACAAATTGTTTTATCAAAAACTTGAATTGACATGAACTTTCAAACATCTATTACTGTGCCAACTCTTAGACAACTGCGTAGTTTCTGAAATGCATCCCTTGCCAAGGATTTTGTGAAAATATCTGCGACTTGTTGTCTATGCCTGCGAAATTCTAAACAAATTTCTTTGGTATTCACTAATTTTCTAATAAAATGATACCTTGTATCAATGTTCTTGTTTTTCTTATGAAACACATGATTCATTGACAACATGATCACAAAATATTGTAGTTCGTTCCTGTTGTTCCTATAGCAAAAATTTTAACATTCTTCTCATCGAAACTTCTTGACAAGTTGTGCATGTAGCTGCGGCGTACTCATCTTTTGCTGAAGAAAGAGTCACTATGGGCTGCTTCCTTGATGCCCATGACACTATACCTACTCAAAAATGAAATGTGTAACCAGAGGTATTTTTCATGTCATCTACATTGCCTCCATAATAACTGTCAGTGTAGCCAATAAGTCTGAAATCTTTTGAAGTAGACTATTTAATGCCAAATTTTTTTCTTCCATTCACATATCTCAGAATTATTTTTCCTACCTTCCAATGTGATTCTTTTGGAGTTTCCATGAACCTTGAAATCAATCTCACTCCATACATAATATCAATCCTTTTTTTTGTTAGATACATAATACTTCCTACCATCATTTTAAACAGTGTGAAATCCACATTAACTCCTTCATCTTCCTTTCTTAATTTCAATCCTATTATGACAAGTGTTGGGGATGATTTGGAATTTATCATATTGAATATTTTCAAATTTTCATGTGCATACTTAGATTGTGAAATAAATATACCAGCTTTAGACTAGTGAACTTCAATACCTAAAAAATATCTCATAAGAGAAAAATCACTCATTTCAAATTCATTCTTTGTGACTGAATTAAATTCCTCTATGAAAAAATCACCTGTAAAAATAAAATCATCTACATATAAGAAAACAATCAACATATTACCTTGTTGATTTTCTTTGATGTATAGTGTTGGCTCACATTTGGTTCTCTGAAATCCATTATGTGTGAGATAAGAATCTATGTGACTGTACCAAGCTCTGGGAGCTTGTTTTAATCCATACAGTGCCTTCTTCAACATGTGCACTTTGTTTCCTTGTCTTGGAACCTCATAGCCTTGTGGTTGTTCCACATACACTTATTCTTCTAAATGTCCATTCAAAAATGATTACTTTACATCCATTTGATAAACATGCCATTTGTTCTGTGTAGCAATGGCCAACACAGTTTTGACTGTGTCCATGCACGCAACTAGCGCAAATGTTTCATTGAAATCAATTCCAGATTGATGTGTAAAACCACTTGCAACTAATATTTCCTTGTGCTTCTATACATTTCCATCTATATATTTTTTGGTTTTGTAAATCCACTTGACACTTATAACATCCTTGTCTTCAGGTACATCTACCAATTTTTATTTCTGATTGTTCTCTATGCATCTGATTTCTTCATCCATGGCTTGTGCCCATACATCATCTTTGAAAACTTCCTCAAAGGTTAATGGATCATCTATTTTTGAAAATAGAGAAAAAACAAAAAATGAATTTGTTGTGTCATCATTATAGATGTCGCATAGACTTCTTGTCTTCCTTGGTAACAAACTTGCTAATGTTGGATCTGGATATGTAGAACTACTTTGATCTAGGTGGATATTGGTGGCCACACACCTGTTCCAACTGGCTACTCTTGTCATTTTTTAGTACAACGCGTTATTCTGTACTTATTTGTAATTGTGGGTTCTACACTTTTGGTCCATCTGAATCCCTACACATATTCCAAGTGGATACTGGTGGCCTCCCACCTAACACAACTGGCCTAATTTGTATGTTTTCATGTCAGGACATCTTGTTGTACTTCCAGGGCCGTTTTGGGGCCCTTAACAGTATTTTTTTGTCTTTACACAGTCAAACTGTAGATGGAGTTAGAGTTTGACAATGTAACGTGTATTTCTCTAAAATACCTTTCCAACGGGCTATCACACGCCTAAAATGGAGGTCGTATGCAAAAGTTACAACCCCGTGAAGTTGAGGTACCAACTTACCCATAGGGACCCACATAACTTTTGGTGTTTCACTTCCTAGGGTTAGGTTTTTGGATGTATAGGGTTTTGACATTCTTGTTTGTCATAAAAAGGCCTTCAGAGCCTCATTGTCATCATCTTTTGGTGAATGATCGCAACCTTCTCATCTCTTCTCAGAGATAAAGATGACACCATTCTAGCGAGTCTTGCACTATGTACTTTTACATTCCCTTTACAATTATTTCATTAATAGAAATCAAGTATTGATGTATTTCTCTACTTATGAAAAATTTCATGAGTATTTCATTGTAATTTCTTTGCTTTCATTTTGTTCTGAAAATAAATCTAGATCAGTGGTATCAAAGCAAGCTGCTCTTGATCATTTTTCAACACATGTCCCTGACGAGGTCTGAGTATAGCCAGTTGGGTCTCGAGTTTGTATCTCTTGAGGACAATCACTCTCGCGCACCCAAGAAACCCTCGATGGTGGTAGAAAAGAAATATGGAAGAGCAAAAGATTCTATTAACCTGTTGCTTGAGCAATCTCTCGCGCGACAGAGGGATGAAATGATGGATAATTTTGCACGCATTCTTCAATGCCCACCAATATCAATAGGTGCATATTCATCAATAATACATTTTGGAGGAACCTATCCCTTCAAGGTACAAGTTAATTTTGATATTCCCATATTTGAAGGTCAGATAGATGTGAATTCCCTAGAAAAATGATTAAATCTATTTGATGGTTATCTATCTATTCAAAAATTTTCTAACAGGCTCTCCTCAAGGCTCTCCCCAATGTCAAACATTGGTGGGAAACCTACTAAGAGAAAAGTTCCATAGAGTAATATGGAATATATGGGGCTGATCCCACTTGGTATTTTTTGTGGATGTGGTCAAAGAACAGTACTATCCCATTGATAACTATGAAGACCAATACATGAGATGGACCACACTACAGCAAGAGAAGATCTAAATAGTATCGGAGTTCACAAATACTTTCCATACCTCACACACCAAGATGGGTATCAAAGACTCCAAGAGGCATCCAGTTGTGAAATAATGTGGGGCTCTACATAGGTACATCCAAACTGAAATGGATTTCCTAAACATGTCATCATTTGGAGTTGCATATCGATGTGTTGTTAAAATCGATAAAAAATTTAGGCACCAAAACAAATGGGAATTGAGGTCTAGAAATATGCAATAACCAAAGCATGCTAAAGAGAACCCTAAACAATAACCTTTAGACAACTAGTCCAAGACACAGGAAAAAGAGGGTAAAGTAAAGACGAAGAATGACACTGGGAAGTGGTGTGACTTCCACAAAATCCCCTGGCACAACACCAATGAATGTCACTCGAAACAGTCATTGGTGGTCGAGTTCAAAGACACAGAGCCAAACCCAGATTCAGAATCCGATCTAGAAAATATTGAAAATAGACAGATCATTGACGCAAACCCCACTGCTACTATCATGACCACAACAATTCAGCTAGAAGAACTAGTAGATCCTGAAGAAGGGGAGCACCTCTTCCATTCACATATGTGGGTGAAGGGGACCACATTTCATTTCATTGTTGATAACGATAGCCAGAAGAACCTCATCTCAGCTAAGTTCATCAAATAGTTGGGGTTGTCGACAACACCACACCCGCATCCATACAACGTCGGGTGGCTTCACTAGGGATGAGATCTTTGCGTCATCCAACAGTGCCGCCTATCCTATGGCATCCATCCCTTCAAGGATGAGGTAGTGTGTGATATTTCCATTCTTGATGTCAGTGATGTTGTTTTGGGCCAACCATATATGTGGAAACATCATGTTTTCTATGATTCTAGACCCCGTAGTGTCATTATTACTATGGGAGGTCATCTCTACAAGATACCAGAGGTAGTTCCAACTACTGCTCCACCAAAAATGCACTGCAAGGTAATGTATCATACTACAAAATTCATCCTCTTCCAAGTCTGTTCAAAGGATGTATAGAAGACCACTACAACCACTGCAGCCTCAACACCTTCTATCCAACAAAAATAGATTTTTGAAGAGACAAAATATATTGTTTCATCACCTACAATGGTGCCTACACAATGCCCCATCCAACCCAGAGACAACAGGCTGGAGAAAATTCAACCCCTCCAACAACAGGTTTGTGAAATTCTTACATAAGCTAAGAAGAACAACTTCTCCAACAAGACACGCAACTCACCAAGCTTTAGATCTAGGAAATTCTTTCCCCTCTTCCCCATGCACTCAACACAATAGAGACCATTTCTTCCTAAGGGGCGAGTATTGATCCAGGTCGATATTGGTGTCCACCCACCTGTTCCAACTGGCTCCTCTTGTCAGTTTTTAGTACAACACGTTCTTCTGTACTTCTTTGTAATTGTCAGTTCTACACTTTTGTGGTTGTATGAATCCCTACACATCTTCCAGGTGGATACGGGTGGCCTCCCACATAACCCAACTAGCTTATTATGTATGTTTTCATTTCAGTACATCTTGTTGTACTTCTAGGGCTGTTTTGGGGCCCTTAACAATGTTTTTTTGGCTCACCATAGTCAAATTATAGATGAAGTCATAGTTTGATGGAATAATGTGTAGTTCTCTAAAATACCTTTCCAATGGGCTATCACGCTCCTAAAACGGAGTTCGTATGCAAAATTTATGACCCCAAGAAGTTGAGGTACCAACTTACCCATAGGGGCCCACATAAATTTTGGTGTTTCAACTCCTAGGGTTAGGTTTATGGATGTCTAGGGTTTTTGCATTCTTGTTTATCATAAAAAGGCCTTCATAGCTTCATTTTAATCATCTTCTAGCGAATGAGCATAGCCGTCACATCTCTTCTCAGAGATAAATATGCCACCATTCTAGCGAGTCTTGCACTCTATATTTTTACAATTGTTTCATAAATAGAAATCAAGTGTTGTTGTATTTCTCTATTTCTGGCAATTTTCATGAGTATTTCATTGTAATTTCTTTTCTTTCATTTCATTCTGAAAATAAATCTGGATCATACTTGAACTGCTTGCTAGAGTTTGTTGCTCTCTAGGTGCACAATGCACACCTGCAAATCTCACTAGAGTAGTTTGTGTTGGGATTTGTGTCACAATTTCATGAGTAGAAAGAACTACACACTGAATTATACATGGTGTTTGAACCACTTCTTCTTCTATATCATCATTCCTAATAGCATCAATAATTTTGAGTATATTTTCTATACTTCCATCCCATGCTTCATTCTCCACAAATTGAACATTGCGAATGATTATGACTTTCCTTGCAATAATATCATACAACTTGTATGATTTTTTATCTTTAGAGTACCCAACAAATATACATTTATGTTCTTTGTTATCTAACTTCCTTCTCAGCTCATCTAGAACATGTGTGTATGCAACACAACCAAAAACTTTTAAGTGCACCACATTATGCTTCATTCATGTCCAGGCTTCTTGAGGAACTTTGTTTTTCACACTTTTTGTTGGACATATTATCATGATGTATACTTTATTTTCTACTGCCTCATCCCTATACTCATTTGACAAATGTTTGGATGCCAACATACTACATTCCATTTCCATGATGGTTCGATTCTTCCTCTCCTCAACACCATCCTACTGTGGTGTATACCACGTAGTGAATTGCTTGTAAATGGCATGAGATTTACAAAATTTCTGAAACTCTCTTGAAACCTATTCACCTCCTCTATTAGTTCTTAAAACCTTGATGTAATAACCATTCTTCTTCTCCACAGGTGATTTAAATTGGTGAAAACAGCCCAATGCATCAGATTTATGATTTAGGAAATAAATCCACGTTTTTCTTGAGAAGTCATCAATAAATGTCAGAAAATAAGTATTGCCCCTATAGATGGAGTTTTCATTGGTCCACAAATATCTGAATGTACTATTTCCAGTGGAGTTTTATCACGCAATTTTTACTTGCCCAAAAGCCAAAGGCAAGTGAACACTAAATTGTTGTAACAAGAGGTTGTCCTATCACTGTCACCTAAACAAGACAGTACCCCAGGGGAGACATCCCCAGTGACCTGGGGGTTTGAGAAGGATAAGGTAAGAGTATCAAGAAATTCCCACCCCTCTCACAGGTCACTCTGATCAAATTTTTCAAAGGTTTTAATAAGATGAAGCAAAGTTATATTTAAGTGTACATGTCGAGAACAATAAAACAAGAAAATACTATTTTCAAGTACCATATGATGTTAGTTCTTCATAAAACCATAGAATTTCATAAAAGAGAACAAGATGATATAAAATATGAAGCAACATAAGTATTTATAAAAGCAATGTATATATAGCAATAGCTTCACAATTATGCCTCAATAAAGCTTCAATAATGACAAAAAATGATAACATAAACTTGAAAAAATGCTAGTAATTGTCAGAAGCAATGATGGAAATGTATAATCAGCTTTAAAACTTGATTTTAAGATGAATTTTTTGTTGTTATATATGGTTGTAGAAATATTTTGCAACAACAACAAAGTAGTTAGTAGGTTAGTCTAATCTAAAGTTAGAAATAGTTAGTATAGATCTTAAGGTAGATGGTTTGAGAGTTGTTTAATCAATCAATCACTTGCAAGGTATGAACTAGTGCCTTTTAGGGTAAATGGAGTCAATATTGTAGTGGAAATTATTAGAAGGAAAATAAAAATGATAATAGGTGAACTAAAGGAAGAGGGAGGATGGTTGAGGTGTTAGTAACCTAAGGACTCAATCATCCAAAACCCTAGAAGGAAAAGTTGCTAGGAAGTAGGTAACCCTAGGCCCTAGCAATTTCCTTCTTTTTTGGGTCAAGCTTGAAATAAAATATGAAAGATTAATGAAGAAATAATACTAGAGTGCTAATAAGGTAGGGCCCTAGTATATCCTTCAAGGGAGGTGTCTTCTAGCAAAATCAAGTAGGTGAAAATTTATTAAGAAAAGGAAAATAACATGTGCTTTTCTCCTAGGGTTTTACACTAGCAATTTCATAATCTTATAAATGAACAAGTAAATACACCTTCACCATTCAAAATAAATAAGGATTGCAGATTTCTACTTACTTCATCAAGAACAATCTAGCCACAAACCCTAGTTGAATACTTTCCACCATGAAAATGCAAAAATACACCAAGATAAGCTCCCTCCAAGAGTTGTGCACCACTTATTTCAGCCAGTAAGCATTAAAAGAGGTCAAACTTCATACCTCACACTTGTGTGAGTGAAAAATGATGAAAAAATGAGAATCTTAACTCTCTATTTATACAATAATCATGACCTTTAATTACAATTTAGGTCAAAAAAGGCCGACATGACCAGTTTACATCAAAAATCTAGTTTTACATAAGATTGACAATTAAAACCATAATTTTATCTTTTAGGGATGACATCATGCCCCTCCTAGGGTGACGTTGGGCCCCTTATTGGAATGTTAGGCCTCCAAAGTGAAATTTTAGGGCTCAAAACCCCTCAGAAACTGCCATATGTGTCAACAAGGCCGTCCTCATGCCTAAAACCCAAACTGGATGACGTCAAGGCTCAGAATGATGACGTCAGGGGCCTTCAAGGGCCAAATTCATAGTGGGAGGGAAAGACCCCCCTCGTTCCAAGCCTGCCAAAGTGCCTCTGGTGGAACGCCCTCCCTTTTCTCTAGTGCAAGCCTCTGGTATCTCTCTACCCCTGGTTGGGGTTTCAACATCCATCTGGTGGGATTTTATCCCCATGGAGGTCCAAGATAATCATCTCCCCATATGTACTTGTTCATCGGCATGGTCCTACAAAAATAACAAGTATGCCCTCCATGGGATCATAATTCATAGGGATCATAGCAATGTCAATCACATCTAATAATAAAGTTACCCAAACATGTGCATCAAACCCCCCTTTACCTAGAAAATTGCTCAAATACGTTATGTTATTTAACAATCGAGGTTTGGATAGGGTCTCAAGATGTCCTATTGGACTAATTCTCCTCAGGCGTGGGGTGTTTCTATTTGAATACCAATATAGGTCATGTAAATGCAGGAGATGGCGTAGGGGATGTTTGGGAAAGGGGTGCAGTGATAACAGGGAAATGTAGGTATTACTTGTGGGTGCCTCTGTAGAGGGTGAGATGCACCTTGTCATGGATGAAATTTTTTCCTATCCCATTCAATTTATTTTTACTCTTTGTCTTATTTCTTTTTCTTTCAAGAGAACAACTAGAGGACACTGCCCTGGCGTGGTGACAAGTGGTGACAACGTTACCCACAAGAATTTCACAGAGATGAGAAGATTGGTTTGTGATGAGACCCCCTTTCTCTTGGCTATGATACCAAGATCCACTACCCTGGTGTGGTGACCAGATGAATATTAGTGTCATACCGCTACATGCCCATGGACCTAATAGGTTGGCTCATGATGAGACCCCTCTCCACCAACTAGGTCTTGAGTTTTATTTTATTTTATGGGTCCCCTCTTTTTCTTGCTGAGAATCCTTTTATTTCTTTCTCAGGGATCCCTGGGTGAAGCATATCAGTTTTGATCTTGGCTTTTAACTTTTTCTATCTACTTTTACCCTCTGGGCCTTTAGCCCCTTCTTCCCACAAGGCAAGTTACAACCCTTATTAGCTTGGAAAACCCAATGCCCGAACCAATATAGGGGATAGATGAGAGGGAAAATGATGAAAAGTGATAAGTATGGAAGGAATAGATGATGGAATTTCATAGACCCACCTAGTGGCAACTCATCCCTAAGGGAACCAACTTACTAGAGCACTATGTCATCCCCCCCAGATATGGACAAGTTAAAAGTCATAATTTCCAAGCAAACGTTATGAAACAAAAGAGAATTCAATGCACATATTCAAATGTTTTGAGAATCATAGTGACACATACCATGGTACCTAGACTCATTACCTCATGGAGAAAGACCCACTACTACTTTAGAACTAGGCCGATGGGATGGATCTTGTTGCTTCTAATAGATGGGAGGCACTGAAGAAAATATGGGCCCTCTAGGGCCAAGCTCAAGTCAATATGGCTCTTGGTACTCCATGTATAGGACCTGTGGGCCTCAAGAAATAATCTCCTTAGTTATCCCTAGGATAGTGGATAACATGGAGCTTTTGCTCTATATGACTTGCCAACTAGAAATGACTCTCTGTGTTTCTTTCCAAAGATTCATCCTTCACATACTATTTATGGTTTTTCTATTGGAAAACCTTTCACCATATCCTTTGTATGTAGCAAATTCAGACCTCCAAAATTTAAATGTCCAAATCTGAAATTCCATAGCCAGGAATTATCCTGCACTTCATATTGGAATGTTGCCTACATCTCTGTGCCATTGTCTTCCTTTTTCTTAAGACTACATGCACTAAATTTTCCTTCTTTGGAGCTGTGCACACTTATTTCTTAGCTTTCTGCTTTCAATGCAATGTCTGACTACGCATATTTTTCCTTACCAAAAGCTATCATTTTTTTTCTCTTCATGGCTAGCTTCAATGTCAATGGAAACATTTTGTTGCTTTTTATCTGAATTCTTGCAATAAGTTGATTTCTTGGATATTTGTCCAGAATCACACAATGATTATATTCCATGTATATTTTGTATCCTTTCTATAATAATTGACACGTGCTCATCAAATTATGCTTTAGACCAAAAACATAATATACATTAGGCATAACCTTTTTTTCTCCTTTTTTTCTCCTTGTTTAGTTAAAATGTTAATATTGTCTTTACCTAAGACAATGACTTGGATATCTATTCCAAGTGTAACTTTATTTTGGACTGACTTATCCAAACTAGAAAAAAACTCTAAGTTTCTTATCATGTGATTAATACAACCTAAATCTAGATACCATATGTCACATGGACTTTCTTGAGCAACATTGTATTCAATTGGTGAGACTATATGTATTGCTCCAGTGAACGCCATAAACATAAGACTGGAGGAAATATTTGTGATGTTTGACTGATATTGTCCTTTCTTGTTCTAATTTTACTTTCTCTTCCTACATTCATATGCATAATGTCCATACTTTTTACAATAATACTTTGGTTTATCAAACTTTTGATTACTTGATTGATTGTTATTTTGATTTTGACCTCTTCCACCAATATTTGCAAGACTACTACTGCGTCCACCTCTAGCAGAACTTCTTCCTCTACCTCTAGAGTTAACTCTCCCCCTTCCTCTTCCATTGATTACAGATTATTGCGTGGAAAATGCATTTTCTAATGACATATTTGACCTATTCAATCTGTGTTCATGATTAATGAGGGAAGCTTGGAGCTCAACTAGACTAAACTGACTCAAGTCTTTTCTCTCTTCTAGGGTCACAACAAGAGTATCAAATTTAGGAGGAATACTAAGTACCTTCTCAAAAACATTTTTATCCACTATGGTTTATCCATGATACTTAATCTGATTTATCAGACCAATAACATGGATGTAAAATAAATCTACTAAATCTGAGTCCTTCATTGACAGAGTTTCAAAATATCTTCTAATAATTTGTAGGTTTGAAGTATTGACTTTGTCCATACCTTGGTAAGAATTTTTAATATGGATCATGCTTCCTTAGCTTGCTTTGTTGATGAAACTCTTAGGAGTATACTTTCATGCATGGCTTGATGTATGTAAAACATTATATTTCCATCCTTCTACCTTTGATCTTTCAAAGAATCCTTCCCAGTGTGTGTGAGAGCATTGTTTGTTGCCTGATTTGTTGGTTTCACATAGCCATTATCGATTATCTCCCATACATCTTGACCCTGAAATAACGCCTTCATGTTCAAGGACCACAACTCATAAGTTTTACCTATAAAAGTGGGAGGTTGCAGATTTGAAGTAGAAGCCATATTTTCACCTTACAACAGATTTGTTTCTCTTTGAAACTTAGTCTGAAAAAACTTTTTTTGATCAACCTGCTCTGATACCTAATATTGGATCTACAACATGCAGAAGAAATTTGCATCACGCAATTGCAAATATTGTGCAGTGAAATTCTTCATCTCTAGACCTCAGGATTTACCACACAGTTCCCAGAACACTCAATATATTGCGTGTTGTGATGAAAACACTTAATAAACAATTTATTTGCACTGTAATAATATTTAACACATAAACTCACAAATAAAACTCATAAATACTCATGAATATGTTAACACACAAAATACTTTATATTAAGAACTTGGGTGTTGTGCGCTAATATAGAATACAAAAATTATGTCAAGCTTTGGCTCCAACAACTTCTGGAACTTATAAAACACAGAGCTTGTGCTCTCAGATTTATTCAAATCTTTACACATTTGTTGTTGATTATAATTATTGACTCTTATCTGTGTGTGTGTGTGTGTGGACTTCCTACAGACTTGGACATATATATACCGGGACCAAAAACTTCATGTAGAAGCTAACCGACTCAAACATTAAAGACAACAATAAATTTTGATTAAATCTCATCTTCATAACAAATCTCGAGAAAGATAAATATCGGCTCATTAAATAAACTCTTGCTAACACTCTTGCTTGATGTGTCTGACAGACTAAACAACTCTATTTTCCGTGACAGACAGAGTCTGCATAAGTGTGAAGCTCATGAATTCTAATTAATATCTCCAAGGGTGGTTTGGTTACAAAAATCTCTCCAATGATACAAAAGAGTTAAAGGATTATGTTTGCATTGGTCACGAAAATCTTTTTAATGATGCATAAGAGTTCAAGAATTATGTTTGAGTAGTCTTACGTCTTATTCATGTATAAATTTGGGAAAATCCAAGTGATCAAAATCATCTCTGTTTTTCAAGTTTATTGTATTTTAACATGTATTTAGAAAAAAATTCAGTGATAAAAACCACCATCAACATAATTTGTAATCTTATTGCAAATTTAAAATATAACACTATCTCTGAATCAACAAAAAATGGTTGAAATCATAGTTTAAATCACAGACTTAGCAATTTGAGTAGTGACCTTTATTCTGCATTGGCTCTGGTTCTTTTCAGATGATATTATTAGTTTAATTTTGTTCCAAATCCCGTATGAAATTGTTGGATCTTGATCTATAAGTTTGGGTGTTTGGGTGGTTAAGTCTATATAATCATCTCAGAGGTTTTTAAAGACTCTAAATCCATTTATACATTTAGAAATGAAATTTAAATAATAGAAAACTATGATTTTACCCAAATTTATATTTCCAAATTCCTACGAAAAATGCCAAAACCTAAAACATTTATACAATGCCTTATTCTTCTATATGATCATTGGAAGTTTGTATAATTTCATTGAACACCAAAAATAAATGTAATTGGTTTATGGAAAAAGTATTGAATTCACAAGCTTCACTTTATATTAAAATAGAATACACATCATCACATATATTAAGATACATAATTCAAATATTGACCAAGTCACTCTAGAATTAACTAGAGAAATCAAGATTCGTTGGACATGCTTTAAGAATCCGCATTACTCATTGAATGGATATCCTTCACCTTTGAATTCATCTTCCGACTTGAATTGTCCCCTCCACTCTTGAATCTTGTATTCACTTTCTCATACATGAGAGCCTCTCTTAGTTGTCCTACTACCTCACTTATGTTGGGCATCCAAGATGCTCTATCCTCAACACATCTAAGCATTAGTTTGGAAACAATACTGATTGATTTTGTGTCATAGTTTCCATCCATCTTCTTGTCTATGATTTCTACTATTTTTCTAGGATTTTCATTGATCCCCACATCATCTTTCACCAGTAAATACATGACGTGTAAATATAATTATGTGTAATTATATTCATCTAGATGAATCTGGACCATTGATCATGAACATAAATCAAGGAATCATATTTTCTATTCTCAACACTTCTCCACACTCTAGTCATGATCCAGCTGTATATAGGTGGCCACCCACCTATTCCAACTGGCTCCTTTTCATAGTTTTAGTTCATCACGTTCTTCTATAATTCTTTTTAATTGTGGGTTCTACACTTTCATGGTTGTCTAAAGCCATATAAAAATTCCAAGTGGATATTGGTGGCTTCCCACCTAATCCAACTGGCTTATTTTGGAATTTTTCATGTCAGTACATCTTTATGTACTTCCATGGCCATTTTGGGGCCCTAAACAATGTTTTTTAGGCTTTCCATAGTTAAATTGTAGACTAAGTCAAATTTTTATGGCATAATGTGTAGTTCTTGAAAATACCTTTCCAACGAGATATCACGCGCCTAAAATGGAGGTCGAATGCAAACATTATGACCCTAGGAAGTTGAGTTACCAACTTACCCATCGAGGCCCACATAACTTTTGGCGTTTCATCTCCTAGGCTTAGGTTTTTGGATGTTTAGGGTTTTGGCATTCATGAGTAATGTTAAAAATGCCTCTGGAGCCTCATTGTAATCATTTTTCTTAGACTTATGTGCGTATGTTACACATTATTTTGGTTAACTCGGTGATCACTTGACAACATGTGTTGATGTTCCCTAAAAATATTAAAAGAAGACTTTCTCCATGGAAAGTGATTTTCTTTCCTCTCTCAAAAACCATGTCAAGGAAGGTCGTTGCATCCTACTATATGCATGGTGTGTGATGATGCCTCATCGTTGCACTCTTCACTAAACCTGGGTTGTGACGTCGTCACATGCTTCTTTTTCATAGGGTGTGACGATGATTAAAGCATGAGAAAGGTCAAATTTCACAAATGTTCTAGAAGGTAATCTTCTAGAAGATGAGGTGGTCTCCGATTGGTTTGGATCTTACTCACTTCTCTGATTTGGTGGGATCATCCTAATATCCTCATCCATATCTATTTCACACTATATAAGGAGGAATATCTCATGGAAAAGGATAAGGTTGAATAGGCTAAGATTTGTATGGAGAGTTCTACTTCAGATTATGCTTGAGAGATTTGCTTTAGTTCTTCAAGTCAAATTGTGGATATTCTTCATTCGAGGCATTGGAGTAAAGGTGTGTGTGTTGAAGCAAAGAGACATCGAAATGTGACCTTGCAACATCAAGGCATAGGTTGTATTTTCCACTTTCTATTCACTTAATACAGTAATTCTTGTATTCCCCATATAAGCATCTCGTCTTCTATTGTATAATTCCTTGATCATATACATAGACTTGATCAAAATACATATATATTTGTTTTCCCTCTTTTCTTGTTTGTGATTCTTAGACAGGCTTACTATTCTTCAAACTCAAGGAAGGAGATACAAGGGTGACACTAGAGAAGATCAAGCATCATTTAAAAGGTATGTCACTTGCACCTCATTAAACTAGTTTATATGATGATGACGTTTAAGTTGAACTGTGTATTTTGTTCTATTTTGTTTTAGTTTCCTGTGGAATTTAGGGAGATATGTTTGTGTTTGAACTTACTGATTAATTCGATAACAAAATTGGTGACCATACTGTGGAAATAACCATTAATCCAATTACCGGTAATTATTGAAAATAATTAACAAGTGGAAGGGAAATCACCATGTTCGACTTCAACACCTGTAATTGCATGGCTAGATTCATACTTAAAGACGATGGAAATGAAGACCCTGGATCTTATCATTTTGATCCAGGTTGTGATGGATTATTCATGAATTAGTAGTGACACATAGATCCACTGTGTATGTCTCGTGGCTATGTCTGAATATGAATTCTTTTAGAGCATAAGATCCACAGTGTATTCCTGGTGGCTATGTTGAATTATGATTACATGGATCCATAGTGTATTTTTAGTGTCCATGACTCACTTGAAACTTATGATTAGATTCATTTGTAATCTGAGCATGGGAATGCCTACCTCAGAATTTGTATGATATTATGCAGATGCTTGTGTGTTTTCAGGTTCCTGATAGATGCGCTCCTTGTTTTCAAAACACACATTCTAAAAAGTATTTCAGCTGTCACGAGTTCTAGATTCATACTTTGGGGGGTATTATGTTACACATTATTTTGGTTACCTCAGTGATCACTTGACAACATGTGTTGATGTTCCCTAAAAATATTAAAATAAGTCTTTCTCCATGGAAAAATGATTTTCTTTCCTCTCTCAAAAACCATGTCAAGGAAGGTCGTCGCATCATGATACATGCATGGGGTGCGACGATGCCTCATCATCACACTCTGCCCTAAACCTGGGTTGCAACGTCATCACATGATGCTTGTGCATAGGTTGGGATGATACTTAAAGCATGAGAAAGGTCAAATTTCATGAATGTTCTATAAGGGAATCTTCTAGAAGATGAGGTGGCCTCCGATCAGTTTGGATCTTACTTGCTTCTCTTATTTGGTGGGATCATCCTAATCTCCTCATCCATATCTCTTTCACACTATATAGGTAGGGATCTCTCATGGAAAAGGCTAAGGTTGAATAGGCTAATATTTGTATGGAGATTTCTACTTCAGATTATGCTTGAGAGATTTGCTTTAGTTCTTCAAGTCAGATTGTGGATCTTCTTCATTCAAGGCATTGGAGTAAAGGTGTGTGTGTTGAAGAAAAGATCCATCGAAAGGGGACCTTGCAACATCAAGGCATAGGTTGTATTCTCCACTTTCTATTCACTTAATATAGTAATGCATTTCTTCCCTATATAAGCATCTCGTCTTCTATTGTATAATTCCTTGATCATATACATAGACTTCATCAAAATACATATATTTTTGTTTTCCCTCTTTTTTGGTTTGTGATTCTTAGACAGGCTTACTATTATGCAAACTCAAGGAAGGAGCTACAAGGGAGACATTAGTGAGGATCAAGTGTTGTTTAAAAGCTATGTCACTTGTACATCATTAAACTAGTTTATATGATGATGAAGTTTAAGGCGAAGTGTGTATTCTATTATGTTTTGTTCTACTTTCCTGTGGAAGTTAGGGAGATCTGTTTGTGTCTTCATTTACCGATTAATCTAATAATAGTGTATCAGCCACATCTCTTCTCAAACATAGATACCACCATTAAAGCATGTTGTTTTCAGTTAAGCAATTTTACAGTTTCAACCTATTTCATTTATTCAATAAGAGTTATTGTTCACTAGATATTTGTTGTTGTTCTCCATATCTCTGTGTTATTGTATTAAGTCTATTATTTATTTTGTTCCGCTCATAAATCTATATCAGTGGTATCATAGCAGTCTCCTCTTCATTTATTTTTCTTCGTGCATGTCCCCGATAAGATCTGGGTACAAGAAGTTGGGACTCAAACCAATCGAGCCTTTGCAATATCAATCGCATCGAGCTCGACCACAACTCATGGGGGATGAGAAGAAAGATGATGGAGAAGGATATCCTTTTAAATTGTTTCTCAAGGAATCCATTGCATGAAAAAGGAACGAAATGATGGAAAAATTTGCACAGATCCTTCGGCAGCTGCCTACAGGAGATGCATCTTCGTCAAGCAACCATCCAACCCCCTTCAAGGTACAAGTAAATTTTGATATTCAATTATTTGAAGGACTGATAGATGTGGATGTTGTAGATAAATGGTTGAATCGACTCAAAGGGTATTTTTTGGTCCACAATTTTTTTGATAGGGAAAAGATTACTTTTTGACTCCTCAAGGTCATCCCCCATGTTAAGGACTGGTGGGATACTTACTTTGAGAAAAGGGCCATAGAGGAATCTACAATATTTTTGGTCTCCCCCACATGGGATTCATTCAGGGATGCCATTAAAGAAAAATACTACCATGTTGGAAGCTACGAGGACCAGTACACAATATGGACCACCCTGCGTCAAGAAAGGGCCCAGACAGTATCAAATTTCACCAATATTTTCCATACCCTGCACACCAAATTAGGTATCAAAGAATCTGAATGACATCTAGTGCTCAAATACCACATCTATATGCATAGATACATTCAAACAAAAATGGATTTTCTGGACATCGCATCAATGGGTACGGCTTATAGATATGTTTTCAAGATCAAGCAGAAATTTAAGCAGAAGAGGAGAGAGCTTGGAACTGCAAACTCCTTAGAGTTGAAGTACGGAAAAGGCAGCCCCAACCCACAAAACAAGGGACAGAGAAAATATGGTCACTCTAAGGAAAACCAGTCCAAGATCCAACACAGGAAGGGTAATGAGAAGTCGAAGAAGGACATGAGAAAGTTGTGTGAATACCATAAAATCCCTTGTCACAACACCGAATAATGTTGCTCCAAGCAGTCACTGGTGGCTGATCTGAAAGCTTTCGAGTGAGAGGAAGATTCTGACTCTGATTCAAATCCAAACTTTAGTTTTATTTCTTTGTTTCATGTGTATTTGGTTATCTAATCAACTCATAAACTTTTGTCTTATTTAGTTGACCTAACTAAGCATGCAAGTGTTGTGTTTTTTCTCACCCATGTGACAAAACAAACACAACAGATTAGCGACCATACTGGGGATCGGTATCAAATTCCTCTTTATTTAAGTCTTGAGAGAATTTTTTTTTTTTATATGCAGGTACCAAAACTGGCCTAGCCCAACCTACCAAAGTCAAAATTCAAAGCCAAGGACAGAGTATTTCACTTGGAAATTTCTTCTCTGACGCGTGTGTTAGCGATATTTCTTGTAAGGGGGGTTAGAATGCAAAAGATTGGCTTAAAAACCCACTTATCCTAAGTTCGGAATGCAAGCACACCTGTGGTAAACGACAAGCGGATCTGGATGGCAAGCATCCAAGCGCCCAGATCAACAGTGTACGGGCGATTCTAGACCCCCCCCCCGCCTTTCTACCTTTAAGAGAAAAGGGGGGTTTCGGAATCCAGGGCGCATCTCTTTGATGGTTGTGATCAAAGCGCCTGGATCAACGGTGCACGAGGCGATTCTGGACCCCCCCCGCCTTTATACCTTTAAGCGAAGGGGGGGGGTCCGGAATCAGGAATACATATTTTCGACGACCAAGATCATCACGCCCAGATCAACGGTGCTTGGATGGTCCCATCCTTCTCACCTGCTCCGCTTTTATCCAACGTGGGCCCCTTTTCCTGCTGTGTCATCCTGCCATCGGTTTTTCTCTCGACCGTGAGATGAGGCTCNGCCTCATCTCACGGTCGAGAGATGAGGCTCACTCCCTCTAGCCTTTCCTCATCCTCCAACACTTGTCTATCTCCCCTCTTTCATCTGTGCAATTTCTTCCCCCATCCCATCTCGTCATCCACGCACCATCCACCATGTGTCTCGCTCCGCTCCACGTCCGCCTCCCATTGATAACAAGCCCATTGTATCTCCTCTTCTTCTCCCTCCACCTATTTCATTCTGCCGTGTGTCTTCCCCTATAACCGCTCTCACACCTCATCACTTCTTATCTCGACCTCATGATCCTGGAGCCACCATTCCCATTGTGCTTCGCGCTGGCCTCCGCGCATACACATCAGGACATTCAAGCTCATCCAGGTGGCAGTGCAAGAGACCTTCCACATCCCAAGGGTGTCAGGTTGGCCGGGCCATCCTCAATCCCAATGATGCAGTTATTAAGGTAGTTGGTGGTGGTTAGACATCGCCTCCGCCATAATGGGAAAGTCCGACAATGAATTGAAGGCACGTCAATTCACCCATGGAGCTAACAAAAGTTTGATTGCGTCCGCCATAAGTTGCATGACCATTTAGAAACTACAGTTGCAAATTGTCAGAATCCATGCAGACGCAAAGTTTTTAATGCAGCGTCTCGATTTTTTTGTTGTTGTTGTTTTGAGTATATGAAGGCGTTTTCACCATTTTTGTAGCTATCGATGGTAGAGCAAACCTCTCGACTGTAAAGTTTTAATGACCATTCTAAGTTCCATGGTTGTGCATCTTTGTTTGAGATTTTTTGTTTTATGACAAACAGTCTTCCTTTTCCAGCTATGTTTTCGTCTTATACCAGGGATTTCATGGTCGAACGATTCGCATGAATTTTTGCAGTTATGTTATGACAAAGGATTTGTTGGTGCATCATTGTTTTTTCTGGTCCTCTGCGTTTGAATGTAAGCAGATCTTTCCTTTGAACATTTTCTCCTAACAGTCTGTTAGAAACCTGATGTTCATAATAGACCTCTGCTGTCTTCTTATCCAATTCTTCCTCCTACACACCTTTATTACAACTCACTGTTTGAAGTTTATCTAAGACCTCACTCGCCCATGCATGCCTGTCCTAGTTTCAAAGTTGAGACAATACTGTTCTGAGTTTACTTCCATTTGATCATCCTTTTATAAACAAATTGTGACATTAAACCGATGGGTGTCGGGCTCTACTTCTGCAAGCAATCCAGGAGTGACTTCTGACGCTAACATTTCTGGTGCCATTGCCGGGGATGAAATTGAAGATTTTCCCTGGGTAGAACGACAATGATAAACCGATTATGAAGGTGCATCAGAGATGAGGATTATCAATATTGCTACTATGCACCTGGCGACTCCACCGTGACGACTCCACTGGGGAGAACCTGCTCTATTAATTGTAGCTTTCAGAGGCAGACACACGTGGTCTCATCCACAGCTACCTCTAGCTACGCCTGAAACAGATCCAGAGGCGGTTCTCAGGAAAGGAAAGGCCTCTGAAGAAGAAGCTTCCACTGCCAAACCAGGTAATCCACCATCTCTTTCTGTAAGAAATCCTTTTTCTCCTCCTCAGTTTCTTAATAGACCTCTTTCAGAGGTTTTCTGTTTCCTGAATTTTGGGAGTGTTCCTGCTGAGTTTTCCCCTCCTGGTCTAGGATTGGAGGGAGAAATCCTTGTCACTCCCCTCTCCTATGAAGCTATACCTTGGCATAGACCTAGAACTACAAAATATTTCCCCACTCCTGCACAAAGAAAAACACCTGCTGACTTGAGCTCGTTAGCTTTCTCCTTAGATCCTCTCTTATTTCCCACTCTGCTTCGAGACTCATTCCCAGTAGCCCCTTCACGAACTCCTTCTCCTCCAAGTTCTCCTCCACCTAATATCCCTATGGCTGGTGCTAATCCCCCTCTGAATAGAATGGACACCATAGTCGCTGCCAGATATGCTCCCTTAATCCTACCCCATCCCATGAATCCTCTCCCTGCTGGAGACTAATTGAAGTATATGCCCAAGTTCACTGGGGAAGGAGACATAACTGCCAAAGAGCACCTGGCTGCTTTCTATAGTTATGAAGACAACCTCAACATTGAAAATGAATATGTCTGGATGAGAGTCTTTGTCCAGAGCCTGGATGGCAAGGTGAGGAAGTGGTTCAGAGGATTCGCCCCGGGATCTATTGCTGGGATTGAAGCCCTGGATAATTCTTTCCTGAGGTAGTAGGGCGATAGGAAAGATTTCATGTACTACATGACAGATTTCGGGTCTCTAAATAATATGGAAGGAGAGTCTGTCTCAGACTTCTCCAAAAGATTCATTAAGATGTATAATAAAATCCCTGCTGAGATAAAGCCTTCAGAAGCCTCGGCCAAGATCTCTTATGCTAGTGCGTTTGGCCCCAATTTTTGTCTGCTACTGAGAGAGAGAAGAGCCACCTCTTTGGATCAAATGAAAGATGCATCCATAGAGGTGGAATCCAACGTGTTAGTAGCCGATAGACTGAGAAACAAGATCAATGCAGACAGGAGGAAGGGAAGGTCGGAAGCCTTGACTTCTAGCCCATCGCTACCCCACCCTCAAGTGGATGAACTGACCAGGATGGTGAAGTCTCTATCTGCAGAGATGGAGAGAATGAGGGTGGAAGGGAGGCAAGCATACAAGGGCCCTTAGAACGTCGAAAACAAAGGAGGCTTCAGAAGACCAAACAACACAATTCCCTTGACTATGCAGAGAGAAAGGGGAAGAGACAGAGATGACCAGAAGATTCAGGCCCCTTTTCAAAATAATTTTATGGTCGAGGGAGAAGGAGGGGAAATAGATGAGCTTGATCCTGAAATCCATTGCTTAGGGGACACTCCTCCTTTTCCTCATCTCACCCAATCAGCCTATGAGGATTCTCTCATGGACAGTCAGCTAAATGAACTAAGAAAGGGAGACAAGGCTAGCGGCGACCGAGGCAGGTACAATCTGAGGTTCGATAAAAAGACAGCAGCACCTGATATTCCTGAGTAGTCCACCAGGACAGAGAAACCTACTAATCAAGTAGAAGATGCTCACAGAGGTAAGAAGGCCCAACCCCCCTCTCCTATTATTCAAAATTAGGTTCCTGAAATAAGAGAGATTCCAAAGCCTGCATATCCTTTTAATTTCGAGCATGAAATTCAAAATATTAGAATCCCTGTGCCCCTCACCGAGCTAATTAAACATGGAGAGTTTAAAAAATGCTTCTTTGAGCTTCTACAGTCTGAAGCCTCATGCCTTCCCACAGATTCTATAAACCTCCAATATGAAAAGCCAGCAGTTGTCCTAGGTACCATGGTGGAAGATACAGATGATTCATCCCCTCCCTTCTACACATCCTTGAACATACATGATAAAGTGTTGCACAACTGCTTGATGGATTCAGGGGCCTCCCACAACCTCATGCCCAAAACTGTCATGGAAGAGTTAGGACTAGAAGTCATCCAAGCCTATCATGACCTCTATTCCTTTGACTCCAAGAAATTTCAATGTCTCGGGGTTATCAAAGGCCTAGTCGTGACCTTGTTTCAGTTTCCTATGAAAAGCGTGGCCATGGATATAGTAGTGGCTGATGTCCCCCCCAATTTTGGTATGTTGCTGTCTAGATCTTGGATAAAAAGACTGGGGGGAACCTTGTATATGGACCTCACATATGCTGCTATCCCAGTGTTCTAAGGAGAGCATAGAAGACTATACAGGGAAGCCCAACTTGCCTATATAATCAACGATGAAGCAAACCCCACTAATCACCCCATCTTTGCACTTGACACTAATTTAGGGTCTAGTTTGTTACAGATCACCAAAACTCCTGAAGCCCCTTTACAAATCAGAAAGCAACCCATTCTAAATCAGGAGATACCTCCTCCAACCACCTCTATTTGGAAGATTTTTTTTGATGGAGCTTCCTCTAGTATAGGTGCAGGTGCAGGAGTGGTTTTCATATCGCCCTGTCAAGAGACCATATCTTTGTCATACAAGCTGGAATTTGAAATCACCAACAATGTGGTAGAATATGAAGCTCTTTTTCTGGGTATGAGGGCTGCAAAGGAAATGGGAATTAAAGAGATAGCAATTTTTGGAGATGTTGAGTTGATTATCCAGCAGGTCATAAATGCCTATCATGCTAAAAATCCTCGGCTCAAGAATTACATAAATGAGGTATGGGACCTAGTCGATAACTTCTTCTTGGCTTTTAATATTTCTTTCATATTGAGGGAAGAAAATACTTCAGCCAATTCTTTAGCTATCTCAGACAGTCTGCTTGAATTCCCCCTGCCGCCTATGGTTAAGACTAATGTTGAAATAAAATCATTGTCCCCTTGAGATATTCTGATTGGGTGGCCAATTTGGTTTTGGTAAGAAAGAAAAATGGGGAAATCAGACTCTGCGTTGATTTCAGGAACCTAAACAGGAGCACCAGGAAGGATAATTATTCCCTGCCCAACATGGAACATATATTGCAGAAGTTCACTGGTGCATCTAGAATATCCATGATTGATAGCTTCTCTGGCTACAATCAGATATCAGTCATGCCTGAGGACAGAGAAAAAATGGCCTTCACCACTCTATGGGGCACATTTATGTATGACAAAATGCCTTTTGGGTTGATGAATGTGGGAGCAACTTTTCAGCGGGCCATGGACATAGCCTTCATCGAGGAGAAGGACAAGTTTTTGGTAATTTATCTAGATGACATCACGGTCTTCTCCAGGACAGAAAAGGAACACTGTTGCCACCTGAGGAAAGTTTTTTCAAAGTGTCGCAGGTTTGGCCTTTCCCTAAATCCCAAGAAGTCTTTGTTTGCTATGAAGGAAGGGAAGCTGTTAGGCCATA
>JASDQU010589520.1:107415-120527 GCA_032191745.1 Picea mariana
ATATTCTGAAGTTTGAAGGAAAACTGGGGGAAGATCCCGCCAACCATGTTATGACCTTCCACTTATGGTGTTCATTGAACAACATTGCCAGGTCACCGACTCAACCATCTCACACCCCAATGAGTGCTACTATTTTGGGATCATATTTACTCGGTTCCACTTTTCTTGGGTCAAATACCCAAGGCCAACCATATTTTAGTTTTCCTTCACAAGGAGGCAGGGATCAAACTTCTTATCAAGGGAGAAGTACAAACCCACCAAATCCCTCTCAAGGGATGGGTCCATTACCTACACACACAATGGTTGGAACTAATCCTTTTCCAAATCTCCCTATTCCATACTTGGCATTGTTCAACATTCCTAATTTAACCAAACTCATGAATGATCCCATTTTGCATGACCCCACTTGGCCCAATATGCCTGCAAAATTTCCTTCAGATATTCCAAAGTTTGAAGGAAAACCGGGGGAAGATCCCACCAACCATGTTATGACCTTCCACTTATGGTTCTCATTGAACAATATCATGAATGATTCCATCTGCTTGAGGTTATTTCAAAGAACTCCCATTGGTTCATCAGCCAAATGGTATGTGGATGGAAAATCAGGTTCCCATGTGACCTTTGAATCATTGGCCAAGGCCTTTTTGTCTTTTTGTCAATTGGAGGGACATCTTATTACCCTCCTCCCACTCACCAAAAGTCATATCCTATTGCTACCCCTCCACCATTGCGTGGACCCCCACCGGTACCCATGATGCATCTGGTCTCTCAACCAAGTATGATTTCAGCCTCAACCCCCACATATAACCCTAGTAGTAGTGGAAGTGCTTCAAATTCCTACATGCCATATGGATTGTCTCAACAAAAAAATCTATATTTTCCATTTCTTGGTCCTCCCCAATCGGTTTCTCCTCCACCAAGACATCCACATGTCGTCATTAACTTTGTTAAACCCTCTCCCATTCAACAAGTTCAGACTTTTGAAAAATTTACTATGGAAAATCGGTCTCACCAGTCGAATAATTCCAAGAAGAAATGAAAAAACTAAATAAATAACAACCCAGGACTAGGAGGAAATAACCCCCAACAAAATTGTCCCATTGGGGGCAACCAAAATCCCCAAGGAGGAAACAATAACAATCAACCACGACAAGGGAAGAACAATAATATCATAACTAACTTCCCTTGCGATCTATGTGGTGAGTATGGACATTATACTCACCATTTCCCCCAAATTTTTGATTTCAAACAGATGAAAGAATCCATGAACACGCAATGCCCTCCAGCACCGCCTTCCCCTCACCATGCCCCACAATATTATTTACAACCACCACCTCCAACTGTTTTGTGAAACCCTTTTCCACACCAAGGTGTGATGAATACCCAATAGGAGATAATCATGATCCCATCACAAATGGGGAAATATCAAAACCTAGGTCCCAATCAACCTGGAAATCCGGTCGATCACAATATCCTCCTTACCAATGAAGAAGATATTCTTCAACAAACACGTGGTTGTCAATACGATATTCCCCTTGAATCTACCCCAACCACCTCAGAATAGGCTCTAGCTATAGCTAGACAACCAATGATGATTCCACACCCTAAAATTGAAACAAACCCCTATGTATCTCATATGCCTTTATGATGGAATGTACATAACCCTCATGCTAGGGTAGCCCATATTTACAGTCTAGTCGAAAAATTAGCACATTCACCTGCAACCATGTCTGTGTTGGAGGTCCTCCAAACCTATCCATCTAAGTGCAAATCCTTTCTTTCTGCCTTGGGGGAAGTCGACCCAGTTGATACTTGACTCATCACCTTTGATGTAGATGGCGGAGAACCACACCTCCCCACCCTGCTAACTTTTCAGATATCAGTCAAGATCTGGAATATCACAGTTCATCGGTGCATCATCAATGAAGGCGCATCCAAATGCATCATGTCCAAAGTAGTATGGCAGAAAATCGGCTCACCTAAGCTAGTACCCTTTTCTATCACCTTGAGAGATTATGATGGTCGATCGTCATCCCCTGAAGGTCTCTTCCAAAATTTCCCTGTAGAACTTGGGGGAAAAACCATCTTGATTGACATTGAAGTTATCGATGCCCCACTTGATTACAATATCTTGTTCAGACGTAGCTGCATCTATGATATGAAGGTGGTAGCCTCTTTTTTATTTCGTACGATGATGTTCCCCCACAATGGGAAAAACGTCACCACTGACCGACTTACAGATTATGAGCCTAATCATTCTGCCAACATTGATAACATCCTCCCTCTTGTCTACACTAGCTCAGATGCATTTTCGGTCATTGACATGGGTCCTGGAATATTCAAGGACCCATCCTTGTTGGGGGCATATCATGGAGCACCACCTCTCCTACGCCCTTCTATTTAACCACAAGTGTGTGTAGTGTCTTCTAATGGAACAGATATCAGAGACAATACTCCTCTCATTGAGGCCCCTCCCCACATCAAAGTTCCACCAGTTGGAGAACCACTACCTCAGGAATTCCATGACACCACCACTACACCACTTGTCCCAGATTTCCCCCCCCTCTAAGGAAAAATTCCAGTTTGGGAGATTGTCCCCCAAGCCATTACCCAAATTCCCTTTTTCTACCCCCCACCTAAATTCCAAGAATTCCAGGTAGCTGCTACTCTCACCCTTCCAAACATGGTTCTCACCATCCTTGTTTGGTATCTTCATCCCCGCGCTATGGTTCCTACACCATCTCTCCCTCCTCAACCATAGGGATTACCAATGCATATCTCAGTATAGGCTCTTGCCACACCACCCCCACCCCAAACTATTAGTAACACCACCACCATTGGGGGCAGAAGAAGAAAGAACGAGCACATAGCTTTGTTTCCTCCCCAAGCTCAACCTCCTTGCACACTATATGAAAGAGAAGTACACCCCACTAACATATGTCCTACTCTTCCTGAGTTACGCAATCTTATCCACCTCCCCAAAGCAACCTCATTGCTTGCCACTCCACCCAGTACATCCACTTCTACTGCGGAGTCCTCAACCACATGCACGAAGGTGATACAAACCAATTTTGTGTGTGTCATATGTTCAAAATATGGACATTACACTCATAATTTCACAGCTCTACCTTAATTCAACCAAACATTAGTTGTAGTATGCCATACATCTCGTCCTAAGCCCTCTCATTCACTCCCCATAGAGGCTCACATTACTGACATTCATTATATTTCATCGTCAGTCCTCGAGTGAACGAGGTACCATCCAAAATATTGTGACATTTAGTTTATTTCAAGTGATCCATCGCACCCCTTACACGATATCCCCTCTACATCCTCACCCCTTGAGGACAATAACATTTACCGATTGAAAGTTCCCCCTGTCATCGCCCAGGATCCCCTATATTCTCACATTTTCCATTGCGATTAAGATATCCTCGAGGAACTCACTACCCCCGATTTCCCATGGAATGCGCTCCACCATCAAGAACTTTTCCTTTCACAAGACACCTTTCATCCCCCAACCCAAGGATTGTATTCCTTCGGGGCATAGTGATAGGTACAAATGAGGTGGAATTGTGGGCCCGCCATCCATATATAGCCTCTTTTTCCCAACTTCCACACTCTATTACAGGAGCACAAAGCCTCCATTTTCTGATTTGTTCTCAGACACGGTATCTTCATCCCACCATCTACACATTCACATTCTCTAGGTTATCATTTACACTTGGCCCCGGAGGAACATTTTTCTCACGCCACATTCAAGTACGCATGCTCACTTTCAGTTTTATCAAATAGTTTTTATACGTTCGTTATCATCAGATATTGTTCACATCGGGTATTTGGTTTTCATGTGTGCAGGTACTTGTTCAACAAGCTTACAACCCCTTCAGGTATATTTTCAACACTGACATGTAATTATTCCCTTTATAAATCAATTGCATATCCCCATCACACCCTCTAACATTTACCTTTAGGATCCCTACATTCAGCTCTACAATATCTTCACCTCTACCACATTTTGGTACTATCATCTAATAGCACTCTCCCCCACATGAGTTGTCCTATTCATAGTTCCCCTCATCAACCTGACACTCATGCCAATTTCACCCCCTAGAATTTGAAGTCCCGATAATATTTTTCACTTCCTAGAATGAACCCCATGCTTCTTCTCATCATATTTCTAACCTTCCCAAGGGACTCCCAGGTCATATCATCCTACAATTGGTTCTATTGAATGCACCCCCACAGTTTCATTATCCTTCCATATCATCCACCACCAATTTTCCCATCTGCAAATTGTCCTCCATCCACTTACCTAATAAAGAAACCCACCCATGGGGCCCCCACCCTCCACCAATTATCTTTCACAAACTTGTGCCCTAAACAGGCCAATCCATCTTTCACTGGGGCACCCATTTCTATATCTATATACTCAACCCAAATTATTCTTTATTCCTTTGGTAATTGTATAAATCCTTTGTTTCCAGCATATACATAGTGTTTTTTTCATCATCCTCGATGGCCTTCTTTTATCTGGCAAAGCAACCCATGTCTCCCTTGGTTGGGGTATCCACATTTTTTTCATACCAACATCGTTAAAACAACCTAAGTACCCCAAGTCTTTGTACTCATGATCTTTGAGTTTCCCCACTTTGTTATCCTTTGGCACAATTGAACCCCATATCTAGTCATTCGCCTAATGCTAGATCCAATCTTATGATTGCTTCCAATCATCCCTCAACACCCCAACCAAGGGCAGTCTTGAGTTCCACAGCATCTTGACTTCATTCATGTTACTCGTCAGTACCTTATATCATCTATTACGCAGTGGATTTCAAGAATCCCTTAGCTTCTTGGCGTCACATCTCCCTTCATGTCGACATCAGCATAGTTTCTAGAAGGGTGGAAATATCTTGACTCTCATTACCTTTTCAATGAGGAGTATCGAATGACACAGAGAGAATCATGATTTATTTTTTATTCTTTTGACCCCCATAATATTTGACTTCAACAAACTCCCATGTTACGGTGGGTCTTACTATGCGACTATTTCATTTGTTTCACACCAGCCAAAGACCTATGAATTTGTTAGGCCATCAATGCCTATGAGTCATCAACAATTCTTATAGTCGTTATTGAATCACTTTAGAGACTGTTCACCATTTAGAACTTTCATCTATAGTTTTCAACCACCCATGAGGGTGCTGCAATTATCTACATTAGCATCCATCATCAGTTAGATTCCCACATTTTGGTTTCCTGACATGAGCATGGGGCATTCCCACCTCGTTTGTACACAGATTTTATTTTTTCCTAGAGAAAGATTTGGGTCCCACAGTTTTCCCTCTATCTCTGACGGATCACTCTTGTAGTTTATCTCTTCACTCTTCCTTACAATGGCACTCTCAGCAAAATAAACATTGATTTATTTCAGCTATAAGTATGCTCCTAACCTCACACATCATGGGGAATCTGTTATCACTGAAAAATCATGTTCAACATTGCACACAATGTTTAAAGAAAGACATCAATGCCAGCAGCAATTAGTCCACCTATAGCACAAAAATCCATCCAAAAGGAAAAAACCTATATACTTGGTTCAAAAATCAAAGTGTGCAAATTCACCAAAGGAAGCACACGCACGGTGCACAGAATGCGCAAGCTAACATAGCCCTCAATGCACACTTTGCGCAATATGCGTGATTGTCTACGAGAAAAGCCATGCACTTCTATGAACAACGCATTTATGAGTCCTGTCGGCCTCTCAACCACTTCTAGTCCAACCCCCAGTAGAATTTGACACTCATATCTGAATGAAATCTAGCTTGGAGGTTGGTCAAGGGCTATGAAGTTCCCTAAAAGGCCCCCTTGTTCACACTATGAACTAATTATATCTTTCCATGAATGGATGCTATAAATATGTGCCATGGGTGTGCTAAAAAAATAATAACTTCAAATTATTGTTATGCTGCAAGAATTCTTCTTTGAGAATCCTCTTTTCTCTTTGAATCATTCAAGCACCATTGCAAGGGCCATTCCACTCACCTCTTGAGAGGATTGGCATTGTATTTCTTCACCATTGTTACTTTCCATTTGCATTAATAGAAGAGATCTCTATTAGGGAACTAAAGACCCCTCCCAAGGAGGAAGAGGGGACTCATAAGTCCATGCCTTTCTCTATGGTGTTTATCCTATCAATATATTGATCCATTGGTAGCTATATATTAGTCATTCTTTGGTTTTCATGGTTCTAGTTCTTTCAAGTTTCTCTAACATTTATTTCTTATTTGTTTTTAGTTTTATTTTTTTGTTTCATGTGTATTTGGTTATCTAATCAACTCAGAAACTTCTGTCTTGTTTAGTTGACTTAACTAAGCATGCAAGTGTTGTGTTTTTTCTCACCCATGTGACAAAACCAACACAACAGTCATAAAATGGTTGGAATTATCAATGACACCGCACCCACATCCCTACACCATCAGTTGGCTTCACCAAGGAAGATATCTCCATGTCATCCAACAGTGTCGTCTTCCCTATGAAATCAATCCCTTCAAAGATGAGGTATTGTGTGATATTTCTCCCCTTGAAGTTTGTGATGTTCTTTTAGGACAACCATATTTATGGAAGCGACATGTTGTGTATGAGTCTAGACATTGAAGTGTTATTATTACTTTGGGTAGACAATTGTACATGATACCAGAGGTAGCATTGCCTACAACTATTTCTTTAATCTCTGCTAAGAAATGCAGTAAGGTCATTTCACAGACCGAGAAGTTTGTCTTCTTTGTGATCCATGTTCATAGTAAGGAGAAGGTCTCTGCCACATTCATGACCTCTACATAGAGCCTCTCTTTGCAGAAGAAGCAGGTGGACAAAATCGTGGAAGAGTACAGAGACATCTTCTCCTCACCCATCAGGGTACCAATGCACTGCCAAGTCAAGCAGCCAATTGATCTAACCCCCGATGCACTGCCAATTCAAGCATCCAATTGATCTAACCTCGGATGCACCTCTTCCTAATGGATCATTTTATCTTCACTCGTTGATGGAAAATGACAAAATCAAGCGTCAAATCCAAGAGCTACTTCAAAAGGGTCACATCAAATGCAACTCCTCCCCTTGTGGAAACTTAGTTATACTGGTGAAAAATAAAGACAAGACATGGCAGCTCTACATTGATTACAAAGCATTAAACAAACTCAGAGTCAGGAACCGGTACCCAATTCCCTGAATTGATGACCTTCTTGACCAACTCAAGGGAGCCAATTTTTTCAGCAAGATTGACCTAAAGTATGGATATCTCCAAGTTCCCATCGAACTGAATGATGTATGGAAGACAATTTTCAAATCTAAAGAAGGTCACTTCGAATGGTTGGTCATTCCCTTTGGCCTAACGAATGCACCAATAACTTTCATGAGGTTAATGTATGATGTATTGAGACCCTTCACCAACTCTTTTGTGGTGGTATATCTGGATGACATCCTCATTTTCAACAAAACTTGGGAGGAGCACATGCAACATATTCAGGAGGTTTTGAGCACTCTGTGGTAGCACAAGCTATATGCCAACTTGGAAAAAATATCCTTTGGCATGAACAAGGTCCAATACTTGGGATACATTGTTGATGAAAATGGGGTACATGTGGATCCAACTAATATCCAAGTCATTCGTGATTGGCCATCCCCGACCACACTAACCGAGTTTCGGAGCTTCTTGGGACTTGCCAAATTTTACCGATGATTCGTGTTGGGATTCTGCCATATTGCATGGGCCCTTAGCCAAGTGACCAAGGGTGGTGGAAAGGAAAAGTTTGCATGGGGGAAGGCATAAAAATGACAATTTAATGATATGAATCATTGCTTATGCTCTGCTCCATTACCATCCTTATCTAATCTTCAACAACCATTCGATATTGAGATGGATGCATCCTACTATGCTATAGGCGCATTTCTCACTCAACACGGTCATCCGGTAGCATACCATAGTGAGACACTCTCAAATAATGTCCGGAAATACCCCACCTATGACAAGAAGATGTATTCCATTGTGCAAGCATGTTGTTAATGGAAACATTACATTCTGGGAAAGGAGACAGTCATCCACATTGATCACAAGCCTTTGCGGTTCATACAGACACAGTGGAAGTTGTAGAATGACCGCCATCAGAAGTGGTCCACATACCTGCAGTAGTTCCATCTCAACATCAAGTATAATACATGGAGCACAAATCATGTCATTGACTGCCTCAGTTGACCTCCCGTGGATACACTCACCACCGTGCTCCATTCCTGTGGGCATGAGGCATCTGAGTGGCCCCAACTTTATTGGCAAGATCCTGACTTCTCCACCACCTATCATCTCTTCGGTACATGCGCGAATGTCATCGATTTTCACATTCATAATGGATTGTTATGTTGTCTGGGCCACCTTTGTGTTCATGCAAGAAAGTGTGCAAAGATGATTTGGGAGGCTCACTACAGTCGAATAGCAGGACATTTTGGCATGGAGAAAATGGTGGTCGTTCTACAGAAACATTTTTATTGTCCAAAACTTTGACAGGACATCAAAAAGTATATCATATATTGCATTTTATGTGCCATTTCCAAGCCAACCATCAAGAAGCAAGGCTTATACACCCATCTTTCTACTCCTGATAGGCCTTGGTAATCCATCTCTATGGATTACATATATGGCCTTCCATCCACCAAGCAAGGAAATTATTGTATATTTGTGGTGGTTGATCGGTTTTTAAAGATGGCCATTCTCATAGCCTTCAAGAAGAGTGTCGCAACGACAAATACTGCCAAGATCTTCTTTGAATGAGTGTGGCTCCATTTTGCGATACCATAGACAATCATCTCCGATCGGGAGAGTAGGTTCCTCAACACATTTTGGTCGAGTCTTTGGTCACTGTTGGAAACCAAGCTCACTAAATCCACTGCCTTCCACCCTCAAACTGATGGCTAGACAAAGGTCATCAATCGAGTGATTGTGCACATCCTATGCATGTATAACTCTAAGAATCCACATACATGGGATGAGAGTCTTTCCTATGTTCAACACAGCTACATCAGGTCTCTCCATAGCTCCACAAGGCATAGCCCCATTTCAGGTGGGGCTAGGATTGCAACCCTTGGGTCCCATTGATGTTTCACTACCTCTTGCAACCACACAGACAAAATATTCTCATTTTCAGTCTAACGTCGACAAAGCCACCAGATTTATTGAGCGGATTCAACACATCCTCCAATAGGTCCATGATATTTTGTAGAAAGCCAATGCTAAGTACAAGAAGCTCCATGATCAAGACCGGGTACCGCACAAGTTCCAGGTGGGAGAAAAGGTTTGGTTACATTTGTATAAAAAATGCCTTGTGGGGCCCCATAGGAAGCTCCATCCACTTCACTGTGTCCCTTACACTATCACGAAGGTTGTGGGAGACAATTCTTTTGAGATCAACACTCCCCCCTTCTTGTCTTGCACCTAGTGTTCAATGTGGACCTCCTCCAGCCATATTTTCAACCATTATTGGACACCTCAGAGATCACAGAATAACTGACACCAATAGAGCTCAACCTTGACTACATGGAACAAGAATCCACTGATCAAATAGTGGACACACAAGTCAATGGAACTCGCCAGTAGAGGATCCTAATTTATCAGGCTGTCAAGGCACATCAGCTCCTACACCAAGGAAAATGGCTCACCCAGGGCCAAATTCAGCATAAATTCCCTCACTTGATGGGGGCACTCAACACAATGGATACCATTTCTTCCTAAGGGGGGAGGACTGATCCAGCTGGATATTGGTGGCCACCCACCTATTCCAACTAGCTCCTTTTGACAGATTTATTTCAACACATTCTTCTGTAATTCTTTGTATTTGTGGGTTCTACACTTTCATGGTTTTCTAAATACCTACACATCTTCCAGGTGGATATTGGTGGCTTCCCACCTAATCCAAATGGCTTATTTTGGAAATTTTCATGTCAATACATCTTTTTGTACTTCCAGGGTCGTTTTGGGGCCCTAAACAGTGGTTTTTTATCTTACCATAGTCAAACTATAGACCGGGTCTAATTTTTATGGAATAATGTGTATTTCTCTAAAATACTTTTCCAATGGGCTATCACGCGCCTAAAATGGAGCTCGTATGAAAAAGTTATGACCCCGGGAAGTTGAAGTACCAACTTACCCATCGGGGCCCGCATTACATTTGGTGTTTCATCTCCTAGAGTTAGGTTTTTGGATGTCTAGGGATTTGGCATTCATGAGTAATGTTAAAAAGGCCTCTAGAGCCTCATTGTAATCATTCTTCTCATAGGGATGCATGTACCAGCTACATCTCTTCTCAGAGATAGCTACCATCATTTGAGAAAGTTGTTTTCAGTTCTGTAGTTTTACAGTTTCAACCTGTTTCATTTATTCAATAGAAGTTATTGTTCACTGGATATCTGGTTTTTTTCTCCATATTTCTTTGTTATTGTATTCAATTTGTTATTTATTTCATTCCTCTCATAAATCCATATCAATTCAATCTTATTTATTACATCCTTATCTCCATCAACTACTTTGATTGACTTGTCTCTTACTTACTCACACAGGTCATCAACTCTGGTTTACCTACTCAGTAGGTCATCATGCCACACATAAATGAGTTATGTATTCTTGTTACACATTATTTTAGTTATCCCTATGACCGTTAATGATGTAAACCTATCTGTTGCCATCAGAGGGGTTAGTGGATTGAGTTCTTGAAGAGAGAAGGGAGAAGAACTTTTCCTGAGAAAAAAGTTGCATTTTCCCTTGTAAAAACCCTATAAAAAGGAAGTTAACAGGCTGCATTATAGATAGGGTGAGAGAATGCCTAATTCTTGTAGGCTGCATCATAGCTAGGTCGTGAGGAGTTCGCAGTCTTCTCTATAGGCAGGCTGCATGATCAAAATCTAGACCAGGTGTCAAATTTTAGCTCAAAAATCAATGTTATCAGAATTGCCTCAAAACAAATGAGAGCGTAGCCCTCGTCATCATGAACCCAACGCAATTCGTTTCATCTCAAACAGACGTCAGGAGCAAGAGATATCGTGATCTGTTTGAATCGTCAAACAAGTAAAAAAAGGACGCTGACTGGGTAGTCCGTACAGTCCGTACGAATGTTGACGTGGCATGACCATACGCTGATGTGGAAAAGGTGACGTGGCTTGACCATACACTAATGTGGCATAGGTGACGTGGTATAGATGAGTTGGCTGACAGTTGAAGGAATCACATTACGACACGTGGCATCATTTATTGGGAAAATGTTTTGGTGCCATGTGGCCCAGTCATGGGCTGCCACGTGGCACCCCATTTTTGGTTTGTGTGTTGGTTCAAAAGTTTATGGGGTCCATGGGGTTTGAACCCCAGACCTCCCCCACCATTCCAAAGTTTTAAACCAAGTCCACCCGACCAATACGCCATACAATGTTGCTTGTAAACTATATGCAATGTAAATTATTTGAAATCAATTTATGTGGTTGTTGGCGGGGGGTTGGGCTAGGGCTTAGCCCCAGCCCATAGTTATATTGCACATTATCATATGAACTATCCTCCGATATAATGGCACGTGAAGGGTTGTTTCAAATATAGCCCGTGGTCGTGTGTTTATTACATATGACTACATATTATACGAAGAGCGCGGATTTATGTGTTGTAATGTGTAGCCCGTGGTATTTTATATTACCACATATGAACACCATTGTATATGGCACACATTTTGGGAGTTTATGCAAACGGTTAGTATGGTTTTCTATGGGTGGTTCATGCACCCGATACTTGGCGCTTGGCCATTGGCTCGTTGAACGGTTAAGCCCTTTTTGCACTATCCCGAGGTCTTATGGACCTTCATGTGCCCGAGTGCTTGGGGGTTAGGGGCTGGAGGCACCCTAACTATCCTACAGTTTGCACAGTTATTCGGTTGTGCACGGGTTCTGGTTTTAAACATGAATTTGGAGCGTGTTCTTGGTTCAAGCACACAGAGGTGCGTTTTGGCAAACCAGAGCCAGCAAGCTTGAAGGAAGAGTATGGAAGGAGGCCTATCTTTCTCATTTTTTGGCTGATTGAGGTGCCGTAAAATCCTAGCTAGGGGTTTTTGGATGTTTTGAATCCATTGGAACTATTATCAAGGTCATTTAAAGACTTATTTTGCAGGTTTTTCACTATTGAAGTTTCAGCAAGCTTCAGGGAGTTTGAAGCCCTCGTTGATTGAGGATATGTTTTGGTGAGCCTATGTTTGTTTTCTGTGATTGAATAATCATTTTTGGCTAATTGATATGCTATGAACACATTGGGACAGATTTCAGAGGCTTTTGAGGACTTTTACAGGGTTTTTTTGCCAAAGAGAAGCTCAGTGAAGCTTATGGCCACATGTAGAAGAGGTCATGCTCCGATGAGCCATGATCCATTTTCAGAGTTCTATTAGTCATTTTTGGGGTTTTTATGTGTTCTAATCTCAATGGTATAGTCTGTTTTTCCATTGGAGTTGAGAAGCATCTTGTAAAATAAATTTTGACTAATTAATCCTAGAGAGACAAGTCCATTGATGGAGGCTCAAGGAGATGTAGCCCAGAGGGGGGTGAACTCCTTTATCAGCTTGTTTTTGTTGTGAGTTTGATGGTTTATTTGCTACAAGTTGTGTTGTTGTGTATTTGTTTAAAGTACATATTTAACCATCTAAAAGAACAATTCCTCACACATAAACATTTAAAAGAAGAAGCATAAACTTGGCACATAATTTTATCTTGCATATTTTAACACATGAAGCAAGGTCCTGTAAAGTTTATTTTTAATGAAGTAGAGGGTGCTTGCATAGCATAACAAGTCAGCCTTCTATTTTCATATCAAGTGGTATTAGAGCATAGTTTTTTTTTGCTCATGTGTTTGCCATTGATAGCTTGAGATTTAGCTATTGGTTTTTGTGCAAGTTTTGTGTTGAAGTTGGATATCTTCCAAGGATGGAGGAAGCTTCAAGCATTGATAGTTGTTATACATCTTCATTATCTAAATTCTTTGACAAAGAGGAAATTCTAACTATGAGAGATTTGATGAAAGAGATGTGTGAAGACAGAAATGT
>JASDQU010589521.1:4152-17178 GCA_032191745.1 Picea mariana
TGTCGTTTCACCTGCGGGTACTGGTGGCTTTGGGGAGGAAGCCCTGTTGGCAAACCAGTAGGACCATAAGCAGTCTACATATAATGTGAAGACCCAGGCATACTCGGTGGTGGTTGGAGAGGATAGTAGCTCATAGGAGTATACCCTGGAACAGGGGCTTGAGTTTGAGCATTCGCCCCCCAAATGGGATTGAAAGAACCTAGATATGGTTGGCCCATACTAGGAGGTATTACGGATGCAGCTGGAAACTGCTGCCCCCTTGAGGAGGATGTTGTATCAACTGATTCCAATATTGGGCCAAGGAGGGAGGTATGTTTTGCCCATAAGGTGGGGTCGGTCCTCCCATTGAAGGTGGTGTTCCAATTGGGGGCAATGTGCCAATTGGGGGTTGTGTTCCAATTGGGATTTGTGTTCCAAAAGGAGTTTTCCCGCTGAGAGGGGGTTGAGTCATACCACCTTGGTGAAATTGTCCACCAACCGGAATCTGGTAATTTGGAGTGAAGGATGAAATAGCGCTACTAGTATTAAGATTGCCAGTAGAAGACGATGGAGGTCCTCCAAAAGGAAATTGAGGGAGTGTTGGAATAAAACCGGGAAGAGAGTGCCCAGAAGAAGAAGGACCACTAGGAGATACGGATGGAGTTTACGTAGGAGTAGGAATGGAAGCATTCAATGCACGATATCCAAGTGGTAGTGTCGAAGTGACATTGGCCATTCGCGGTGTGTTGATGGGAGCAAGACTAACCGTAGTAAACCTGGTTGGAACACTCGTAGTAGCTGTGAGATGGGCCATTTCGGTAGGGATGGTAAAGTGATAAGCAATAGTCACTGGTACTATCTCGGTACTAGAGATTTCAGAAATCACAGGTGGGTTGATTTCAGAAATCACAGGTGAAGCTGGACCAAAAAGGTCCCGTCGAAAAATGCCCGTAGACCAAAAAGGATCTTGGTCCCTAGGTCTAGTCGGAGATCTAGAATACACAACAATTAAGTCTCCATAAGATTTTTCTCGGATAAAATGTTTCTCATAATCGGGGTGAAGTTGAAATTCCTCTCGAGTATTTGTAATTTGAAAATGTTCTAGAGAGTGAGTTCATTCCACTTGTGGTGTGGTGACGACTGTGACTTCACTTTGTCGATGAGAGCCTTGAGGTGTTCTTGTAGGCAAGGGTTGAGAACCTTCCAGATGCTCTGGAGATAAACCCTACATTCTACATGAGTGACATGGAGGAGCTATTGTAAACGAGTGACAAACTTCACGAAGAAAATCCTATGGTCAACTTCAAGAAACAAACAACATGCGCTAGTAAACAAAATCTAGGAAGCAACACCAAGAAAACAAGACCTTCTAATTTCGAGGCCACTAGTTGGTGATGAAATCCAACGTCGCAACAACGAGATGAGAAGGGTCTGGGCTAGGGTGGAAAAGTTACGCTGACAACCTTCTTAACAGACTTACACCCTGGTGCAAGCTCCCACACATAATCGTGGGTATACCCTCCAAGGATCCCGAGTGAGTTTGATCAACGTCAATTCCACGTACCATGAAGACTTTCCCCTTCACAGTCACCTTGTGTAAGAACCTAGAAATATAGGCCACTAAAGTTACCACCAACAACAATAAATCCTGGGGGGACAGTTGACGGTCCGATCCACACACAAGGGCAGGGTATCTAGCCCGAAATCAACTCAAAAGGCTTCCACTCATCATTGTGGGTATACCTCCGAGTGATCCCCGTAATACGTGCAATATCTACACTGATATCAACAAAGCGTTGTGAGTAACTCTGCCAACATCAATGCGACCTCGTGCTTGACCCTTGTGTGAGAAGGGCTTCCTAAGACAAGATGTTGCAAATGGAATTTAACACTCCCTAACACAATATGCTATTGTGTGTTTTGTGCTTTGAAAAGTGTATCTCTCTTCCTACTCCAAAGCCTTAGCCTAGATAAATGTTGGTGTAATAAAGCCCTAGAAAAGAGTTACTAGTTCAATTTTATGATTGCACAGTGTTATTAAGAGCTGTTGTTTACTCAAAGGAAACAAAGATGAAAATGATGTTGTATGAGACTCTGACCCAATGATGCATGGATGAGAATGAAATATATCACTTTTCATTCAATGAATCCTATGTATGGGAGGGAAAGAGACAGTTTTCCAGATTAACCTTGAACTACAATGCAAAATTTCCTTTAAAATGCAAATGCAACAAATCACGCATCAATAACAATTCTCTATTATTTCTTTTTCAATAATTTCAACAATTTATTTTCAATGTTTTCGAAGACGAAAATGATATTTGAAAGAAAAACTTTGTTTACTTTTCAAAAAGGACCCACACCATGATAGTGAGAGTACAGAAAATAAAAAACCAATGAACAAGCAATGATAAAAAACCAATCCACTCTTTCAATGAAAACAAAAATAACAAGAAAACCAATCTAGTCTTTTCAATTGCATAAGAAAAGTGATATTTCAAACAATAAGCAAATGATAAAGACCAAGGAACTCAACGTTCAACCGATCGTCGGTCCTTAACCAATCAAGAACACTCAGATTCCAAAATCAGAGAGTATAGCTTTGCCAAGAAAAGTCAAGAAATGAAAGTCAAGAACAAATGGCAGGAAGAGCCTTTGAAATCCTAAGACTATTCATGCACGGAAATGAAGACAAGAAGAACATCAATCAATGGTCCAAGAGACTCTTTTTAAGCATCTAAATTGATCTGGGCAATTCAAGATGCCAAAACTCAAATCTAAAATTTTGAAAAAATGAGTTCGTAGGCTGGCAATATTACACAGTGCAAGAATTAGTGATTCTCGTAGGTGACTCTTGAGCAGAGTGCGAGAACCTCGCACTGAACCTAAAATCAGGGTGCGAACCCTATAGATTCTCGTAGGCTACTGTGAAGTGCAGTGCGAGAATGTCTGTAACTTGTCAAATTTTTGGAAAAAGACACAAAATTTGAGGAGACCTCTGGACCCAGAGGGTCTATCGGGATATCCTGAAGACTCAAAGATTGATATGAATGGATAAAGGTAAGGAAAGAACAAATGGCCAAGGAAAAACACCAAAAACCAGAAGAAAATGGGTTATATTCCCCAGTGGAGTCACCAATTTTGTTATCGGACTAATCGGTAGGTGCAGACACTAACAGATCTCCCTAGATCCACCTGGATCTAGAACAAAATAGGACAGGACATGACTATTTCCCTAAGTTTTGACCATTGAATTAGCTAGTAGGAAGGAACAAGTAACATACCTTTGTATCGCTTCCTAGGGTCTCTGTTGCTCCTGCTTCGCTCCGGTGCTCTCGTGAGGTCAAGACCAAGACAACACAAACCAACCAAAGTGAAGATAGCAAAATATATTCAACTGTCAACCTATGTGTATGATCAAGGAATTACACAATAAAGTGAGAATAACTTTATGGGAAAGGGACATGCCATTGTATCATATTAATTGAAAGTAAAGATTACAACCTGATAGCCTTAATGTCGCAAGCTTCCTTTCGATGGCTCTTGGCTCCAACACACACACTTGCTCATTCCTTGCATGAAGAAGATCAAATCCTCTTGATAGACTTGCTAGAGTCTCCAAGTTGTTGTTCAAGCTAAATCCTTCACACAATTCTTTCACCAATTCTCTAATGAATCTTGCTTAACCTTTTCCATGAGAATTCCCTCAATATATAAGAGAGAATGAGATAGTTAATTGGATAAGAATGATCCCACAATATCAGGTAATCCAGTACAAGGATAACCATTCGAATGCCAACTCATTCTTCTATAAGATTCCCTTCTAGAAACATCGAGAATTCACCTTTTTCCATGCTTTAGGAAGAGTTCGCACCCTGGCTATTCAACACAATGCGAGAAGTTCGCACCCTGGCTTAAGGCATCCTACGAGAATGGGTCATTCTCGCACCCAAATATATTAGAAGCCTGCGAACCTTCTTCAAAAATGAGTTTTCTGGGAAGAGATGAAAGTAACTTTTCTCAGGAGAAAGTTCTTATGAAGAGCCTGAGTACACCATCATCAATACATCATCATGACGACCAAAATCATGGGTAACACCTGGGCCTCTTTTCATCCTAAGACCTTGGGACACCATTTTTCATACCCTGATCAGGTATGCATGCGCATATTCAAAATCATCAAATACATGCTCATATATTCGATTATCTTCAGATATTGTTCACGTCGGGTATTTGGTTTTCATGTGTGCAGGTACTTGGTCATCATACATCAACACAACCCCTTCAGGTATATACTCAACACTGGCATGTAGTCATTCCCTCTGAATCTCACTTACATTTCCAGTCACACCCTCTGACATTTGCCTCTAGGATCCCCATTTCCAGCTCTGCAGTACCAACACCTCCATTTGCATCTCTGGTACTATCACCCGGTAGCACTCTTACCCACATGACTTGTCCCATTCATAGCACCCTTTTGTGCTTTTGACACTCATGTTTTTTTTCAAAACCCTTTAGGGATGGGAGTTCTGATATTCTTACATCATGTCGCGAATCAGCCACATACTCCTTCTCCTCATTTTTCTAGCTTTCCCAATGGACTCCCAAATTATCTCTTCACGGTTCTATTTTTGGACTGCACCTCCGCAATATTATGAACCCTCCATTTCATCCATAATCCATTTTCCCATCTGCAAATTTCCCTTCATTTCACCTACCTCATATAGAAACCTACCCATGGGTCCCCCACCCTCCATCAGTTCTCCGAGCAAATTATGCCCTACCCGGGCCAACCATGTCACATTGGGGAACCCGTTTCTGTATTTGTACACTTATCCCAAATTATTCTTTATTTATTGTACAAACGCCTTTGTTTCCAGCCATTACATTACCTTTTTGTCGTCACCTTTGGTGACCTTCTTCCCTTTTTGGCCAAATGCAACCCATGTCACCCTTGGTTGGAGCACTACTTATCATCCACCCTTGACGACATTGTCCATATCTTCAAAGTACCCCACAAGCCACTTACCTCTACCCTCTAAGTTTGTTCACCTTGTCCCGCCTCTGGCACAACTTATCCCCTATCTTGTTGTCCCCCTGACACTCGACCTCGTTGACTGGTTGCGGCCACTTTTATCTCAAATATACTCCAACCAAGGGCAGTCTTGAGTCTTCCTACATCTTGACTTTGTCCATGTACCTCCTCCACTTCCTAACCTCACCTAGTAGACTTCACGAAGCCATTTGCTTCTGGGAGTCACGTCCCCCTTTTTGTCAACATCAACACAGTTTTCCAGAAGGGCAATAGTATCTTGATTCTCATTACCCATCTAATGAGAGATCTTGGACAGCATAGGGAGAAACACAATTGCTCCCTACAGTCATTGACCCTCATAACATTTGACATCAACACTTTCTCATGTTACGGTGGGTCTTACTTTGCGACTATTGTAGTTAGTTCTTTTACTTGCTGAAGACCTATGAACTTGGTTGGGCTAACAATGCCCACCGAATCCGTGATACTTCTTACAGTTGTCACTGCCTACTATTCAGAGTATGTTCATCCACAAAATTGTCTTCCACCTTTATCATAATTTCCCCCGATGGCGCTGCAGTTGTCTACAACAACACTTCATTCGTCTTTTTGAGTTACATGACACGAGCATGGGGCATGCCGGCCTTGTTTGTACATAGTTTGTTTTTTACCCACCTCATGGAAGGTTGGGTTCTACCGGTTCCTTTTTCCCTCCAACAGATCACTCTGGACGATCCCACTATTTCTCTCTCTTACAACAACACTCTCATTAGAAGAAATATTGATGGATTTCGGCTATACGTATGCTACTAACCTCATCCATCAGGGGGCATATGTTATCACTGAAATTTTGTCCGCAAATGGTTACAAGAATTCAACATCATCAAACAGTTATGAAGTCATCCATGGACCTGAATTAACACAAAAGCATTCATAAAGGGTCAAAAACTATACAAAATAGTGAAAAATTGAAGGGCGCTATGAAGACACTTGGCACGCGCGCACATACGCGAAACAGAAACGCACAATTCATGCACATGCGCACGATGCACGACTGTTGTCACAAAAAGTCGTGCACCTGAGAAACGACACATTTATGAGAGTGGTCGGCCTCCCACGCACTTCTGGTTCAACTTCCAAGCTGATTTGACACTCAAATCTGGATTGGATTCGACTGGATGGTTGGTCAAAGACCTAGAAATTTCCTAATTAGCCTCTTTACACACTACAAACTACTTGAACAATAGCTCAAAGGAATGCTATAAAAAGGCCATGGATACACTTTATTTTTCAAGGAATTCAAAGAAAAGTTATGCTGCCATTATTCTCTTGAGGACTCTTCTATCCTTGCCAAGAGTATACTTGCATCATTGCATTGGGCAATCCATCTCACCCCTTGAGTGGATTAGCAAATAATTCTTTCACCATTTTCATTTCCATTTTCAAATTTGTAAGAAGAGCTTACTTGTGGGGGTTCAAGAGCCTTCTCTTAGAGGAAGAAGGGATTCATAGTCCCCTTGCTTCTCGGTGTTTTATTTCACTAATATCAGCCTTATCATTGGTAACATGGGTCTCATTATCCTTTTTCTCTCTATGTCCCTATGCTTATAAATTTAGTTGTTGTTTTATTTCTTAGTTTAATTCTTAGTTGTTGTTTTATATTTATTTTTCTAACCCTTTTCCTTGCAGTTGTCTTGCTCAGCAAACCCAACTGAGCTTGCAAGCACCTCTATTTTTCTCACTAAGGTGACGAAAGAGGCACAACAGATATGAAACACTTGTGTTGAGGGTTGTATGAGCGGTGGTGCTCCCTGGTATGCCCCCAACAAGGATGGGTCCTTGAAAACTCTGGGACCCATGTCAATGAGTGGATAAGCATCAGATATGGTGCGGACAAGAGGTAGGATGTTATCGATGTTGTGGAGTAGCTAGGCTCATAATGTGAAATTTGGTCAATGGTGATGATTTTCCCATTGTGGGGGAAAATCATTGTTCGAAACACAAAAGATGTCACTTCCTTCATAGTGTACATGTAGCTACATCCAAATAATATATTGTAATCAAGTGGAGCATCAATAACCCCAATGTTGATGAGGATGGTTTTTCCCCCGAGTTCGACGGGGACATTTTGGAAGAGCCCTTCAGGGAGGATGGCCAGCCATCATAGGCTTTCAAAGTGATGGTGGATGGTGCTATCTATGGGGAGACAAGTTTATGCCATACAATTTTGGACATGATGCATGTGAATGCACCTTTATCAATGATACATCGATGACCCGTGATGTTTCGAATATTTAATGGTATCTGGAAAGCTACCAGAGTAGGGAGACGAGGTTCTCCACTATCTATATCAAATGTGATGAGTCTAGTATCAGTTGGGTCAACTGTCCCTAAGGTGGAAAGTAATGATTTCCATTGAGTTGGACAGGTTTGGAGGACCTCCAATACAGACATGGATGTAGGTGATTGTGCCAATTCATTGACCAGACTATAATTTTGTGTTTTCCTAGCCTAAGGGTTGTTAACATTCCGACGTAATAGAATGCAAGGGATATGAATGGTAGGTTCAATGTTAGGGCATGGAATCATCAAGGATTGTCTGGTTGTAGCTGGAACTGCTTCCAAAGTGGTGGGAGTAGAGTCAGGGGGTGCACTATACTAAAGACCGTGCGTTTGTAGAAGAAATTCTTCTTCGATAGTAAGGAGGATGTTGCGATCCATTGGATTTCCATGGTTTTTATACTGTCCCATTTGTGGTGGGGCAGGGTGTACCTCTTATTTATTATTCATCACAACTTGGTGTGGAATAGGGTTTTTCAGCATAGCCAAGGGTGGTTGTTTCAAATACTGTTGTGTGGCCTGCTGAGGGGTAGATGATGCTGAAGGACGTGGAAAATTCATGGAGTCTTTCATCCGTTTGAAGCCAAAAATTTGGGGGAAATGGTGGGTATAATGTCCATGCTCACCAAAAAGAGCACAAGGGAAGTTCATCTAGAGGTCGTTGTTGTTGTTCCACCCTTGGATTTTGTTGTTATTGTCCCCTTAGGGGTTCTAGTTACCCTGATTCTAGTTTCCCCCAGCAAGTTGGTTTTGTTGGGGGGTTATTTCTGCCTAGTACCAGGTTATTGTTGTTTTAGTTTTTTCCTTTCTTCTTGGCATTATTTGACTGATGGGCCAGATTTTTCATATTCAACTGTTCAAAAGTATGAAGTTTTTGAATGGGAGAGGGATGAACTAAGTTAACGTCAACATGTGGTTGTCCATGTGGAGGAGAAATCAGTTGTGGAGGACCAAGGAAGGGGAAATACAGATTGTTTTGTGGCAACAATCCATAGGGCGCATAGGAAGGTGTAGTGATTTTACTAGTTCCCAAGTTATATGTTGAGGTAGAAGGGGCACTTGAATTTGGTGGAAAAGTCGGGCACATGATGGGTTCTGGTGGGGGTATACTCATGGGTGGAGTGGGGGGCACAAGATATGGTTGTTGGTAAGGGGGAGGAGGGTAGTAAGATGGCCCTCCATATATCGACAAATATTGGGGTGTACCATACATAGGTTGTGGTTGGATGTATGGGTTATGGTGTTTCGTAGTACCAATCAACCCATCAGCTGCATGAGACATCCCAGGTTTGTCCTGGCCAAATGGTACGTTTATTGGTGCATCAGGTATTACTGTGTATATGTGACCCAACTGAGCATAAATGAGGTCGAATTGTTGAGCTTTGTTGATGGATTCCTCTTCAGATTGGGGGAAGGTGGATGCCACATCTTTGGCAAGTATAGACACGAGCAATTTTAGAAACCAACTGAGACGTTGTTCTTTAGTGGTTTCTTCTTTAATTAGACTATGTCGCTGACATCATTCATGAATGTGGTCGGCAATATGCATAGCTGAGGTTTGTTTTCACTCAGAGAGAAGTTCTAGACTAGTGTCATGACGAACTGGTAGTTGAAAAAAGGCCAAGAATGCTTTGGCCAAGGATTCAAAAGTCACGTGGGATCCTGACTTTTCGTCCACATACCATTTGGTTGTTGTCTTTTCAAACAACATCATGAAATTCATCATGGTTGTTGGTATCTTCCGTCGATTTTCCTTAAAATTTTGGAATTTATGGATCTTCTGCCATGTGGGGTCATGCAATGTAGGATCATTTTTGAGTTTACTCAAATCAGGGATGTTGAGAGACACCAAATATGGCATGGGTGGTGGTGGTGGAGGATTAGTTCCATCCATGGTGTGAGCAGGTGGTGGACCTAACCCTTGAGGGGGATTTGGTGGGGTTGTACTTCTCCCTTGAGAATAACTTTTCCCCTTGCCTTCTTGTGAAGGAGGGCTAGTCAATGGATGGCCTTAGGGATTGGACTGAAGTAAAGTGGAACCAAGAAAATATGAACCCAAAATAGTGGCAGTCACGGGGGTGTGAGATGGTTGAGCTGGTGAGTCGACAAGACTAGTAACTCCTCCTAGAATAAGAGGGAGATTCTGCAAGAGTCTAGAACGACGGGGATTCTGTGGGTCCCCTATGATTTTCGACTATCAAAGTGAATGTGTGTGAATGGTGATGAGAGAAATAAATGAAAAAGAGACTTGTATAATTTTGGACCTTCACAATATGACTCATAATTGCATGTAATCAAATGAGCATCATTAACTGTAAATAAGAATACATGTGGGTAGGTGGATTTTGTCTGCATGGGAGAACAAATAAAATAAATGCTTGTGTCCTAAAAATGCATATTGTCCTTCCTCTCAAATAGCACTAGACCTTCCAAAAGCACTCAAAAGTGGGGTTTGAAGCCACCGGAAGAGGAACTAGTGAAGGATGAAATAATCGGTTATAATGAGGGGTAGAGGGTGCATATCCCGAAAGAGCTGGCAATATTTCCCAATAGCCAAACAAAATCTGATCAAGGTGCAATTGCAGCCCACGATTTCCACCTGGGTAGATGTCCTAAAATTGGCCACTAGGTACCTTGGTTAAAGCGCGACATTTCAATTTCCGACCTTAGAAATGGGTCACGGGTTGGATCCCATCCTAGAGTTGGGTGACTCAAGGGGGTACACACAGAACAACCGGACCTCGACCTTCAACCCTTCATGAGTATCTCCCCACCTTATGGTGTCATGACCACTTGACTTGGAGGATTTTAAAGTTCCCTATTTTTCAACTTCTAAAGTTTTGAAAATGTGAGAACCAGATAACGGGGGTTTATTTGGATGCCTACCCCTGAGATCCTACCTAGACTAAAAAATTTCTTTTGGCACCTCCTGTGGAGGAAAACTTAGTGAGTTTTTAGAAAATTTTCAGGTGTGGTGGTTTGAGAGATTGGGGGTGTGAACCAATCTCATTTGAATTAAGTGGGTGTGGATAATTTCTTCAAGAAATAGTGGGACGTTTCAGAATTCATTTGGAGAAAACCTACTTCAACCTCCACAATTCAAGATGAAATTATGTGAGTGAGGAGTGACTTTGCATGTGAAAAAGTGATAAAATGTGCCAAATTTTAATAAGTTAGGTGTAAATTTGCAACATGTGGACTTCCTATGGTCCTTACAAATTTTTATTACCTATCTTACTAGATGTCATTAGTACAACCTTGCGGAATTTTAAAATCCCTAAAGAACTAGCATGTGGACATATGGGTCCTTACCAATCCTTTATAGTCCCTAATTTTGTTTACACTAAGAAAGCTTTGAAAAACTATCCTAGATTGCAAACATGTGGGCATGTATGGGCCCGTTACTTTGATATTTAAACTCTTCTAGTGATGTAAACTAAGAAAGTAATTCTCAAGAAACTATACTAAGTTTGCAACATGTGGGCATGTATGGGCTTTTACAAATTTAAGATGTTTTCAAAAAGAAGCTAAGAGGGGCCCTAGGGGGGATTTGTCCTCTCCTAAATATTTTTTTAAGAGAGATGAAATGTCCCCTTAACCACCTTTCTGATTCTCAATATTTCTCTATGGTGCGAGAGAAGAGCATACTCAATGATTAAAGTTGATTTATGGTCCCAATCCAAGTGTTTTTATATGTGATAGCAAAGAATCTCTTCTTAACTTTTACAAATCAAACAAGCCATCCATGTCACAACCAAAAGAAAAAGAGGATAAATATGGTTCTTTTTATCCCCTAAGTGCCTATGTTTGACTAACCTTTCATGTGGGAAAGGAATATAAGTGGAGTGAATTTACAAATTGCATGAAAGTAAAATTTTGAAGGCTACAGGCCTTCAAATCATCACAAAAATTCTTACAATTTTGAAACACTGGATAGATGCATGGGTTACAGTTCAGATAGAGGTGACATGAGTGCACAATACGCAGAGAACAAAAGACCTTTTGGTGCATAATGTGCAGAATTTAAAGAGAACATAAGTGCTTTGGGCACACAGTGCGCTGAGTGTGCGCCCGTGGGCTGAAATACTCACGCACGTTCTGATACGCGTCGGGGGGGATTTTTGAATGAAATTCTCCTCCTCCAGCTCCAAACTTGGCTCTTGGTAGGTAAGGCTAGGCTGGTTTTGGTACCTGCAAGGAAAATGGGTCAAAAAGAAGTTCTCTAAAAGCCCAAATAGGGAGGAAATTGATACCTTATCCCTAGTATGGTCACCAATATGTTGTGTATGTTTTGTCACTAGGGTGAGAAAAACAAGGGCACTTACAAGTCTAGTTGGGCCTGCTAGAAAAGAAAGAGGTTAGTGCATGTGTTAGATAATCCAAGAACATGAAATAAACAAGCAAATAAACTAAAACAAACTAAGGAAATAAAACTAGAATGCATAAGAAATTTTGAACCAAAATCAATCAACCAAATCACCAAGATTATGCCACCAATGGATAACTATTAGTTGGCAAAACATCGTAGAGAAATGAGGACTTATGGATCCCCTCTTCCTCCTTGGGAAGGCTCTTGAGTTCCCTATCAGAGAGCTCTTCTTACAATGATAAACAAGAAATAAAATGGTGAAGAAATCCAAGCCTATTCCCTCAAGAGGTGAGTGGAATGGCTTATTGGAATGTTGCTAGAATACTCCAAGGAGAAAAGAGGATTCTCAAGGGAGGATTGAGGTAGCATAACAATACTATAGAAATATTAAATTATTAGTGCACCCATGGCCTCTATTTATAGCATTCCTTTAAGGATTTATTCAAATGGTTCTTGGTCTAAACAAAGGGCCATTTAGGGCACCCTTTGGTCCTTGACCAAGCCCCATTCGGATTCAGCTCAGTTCTGAGGATCAAATTGAGTTGTGAGTCGGTCCATAAGTGGTTGAGGGGCCGACAAGAACCATAAATGTGTCATGCACGTGAGTGTGTGGATTTTCTTGTACATAGTCACCCATATGGCGCATTGTGCACTCTACAAGCTTCTTTGACTCGCGCGCTGTGCACACGCTTCCTTTAGTGATTCAATGCATGCCAATTTTTATCTAGTTGTATAGTTTTTTGCCTCTTCGAAATGAATTATTTGTGCTGCAGGTGAACTAATAGGCATTTGGAACTGTTGTATTTTTGTAACCATTTTCATGCAATGTTGCAGACGAAATTTCAGTGATAACACTTAGGAAAAATAAATCCTAGGTGTGTGTGAAGTAACTCCAACACAATTTTTGGTTGGTTGTTATTCCTTCAGGAGTCCATCTTGGTTATTATTCTAGTACATGAGGCCATTTTGGTTATTATCCCTTCGGGAGGCCATCTTGGTTATTTTCCTAGTACATGATGCCATGTTGGTTGTTATCCCCACGGGAGGCCAGATTTCTTATTTTATTATTGAAGGGATATTATCCCTGTTACCGGAGACCATTTGTGTTGGTTGGTAATTATCCTAGTACATGAGTCCATTTTGATTGTTATCCCTATGGGAGGTCATCTTGGTTATTATCCTAGTATAGGAGGCCAACATAATACTATAGAGACAGTAGAGGACCTGATAAGACATGGGATGTCTCCAGGTTAACAACACAGGAAAAGGAAGATGTCCATCCTTCCAACTTCAGAGGGAGTCA
>JASDQU010589522.1:0-14711 GCA_032191745.1 Picea mariana
ACTTGAAAAACTCATTTGCATTCTTCCCTAAGACAGAGAGAGATATTTTTTGTTGATTTTATAATTTTATGAATAGAAATAAAACAAAAAATAACTAAACTAAACAACTAATATACTAATTCTAACTACAAATCTAACTAAACATATATCTAACTAAACTACTAATATTATTCTAACAAATTAACTAACAAATAAATAACAAACTGACCTGGAAAAACGCTCCAGGTTTGTCTTGTATGAGATGATTGTGTCAGCTGATTGGAGGGAGGAAACCCGCACCGAATTATCCACGAGCTTCTCGTAAAATAGAAGCTGTTGTGTTCTTCAAATATAATTACTGGACAAACAAGACATAAATATTTCAACAATCTTATGATTTATAAATCTTCATGGTTAGATAAACCTGTATGCAAAGATCTATACGAAATGATTCAATTAATGAAGAAGACAGATCTGTGATTCATTAACTGAAATAAAGTAATTGCTGTACTTTTTTTTTTAAATAATGAAAGAGATCAGATTATGGATAGCACATTAATTAAATCATATCATTATGCAATAGATTACGATAGCTAAAGTAGTCTATAATCAACTACCAACCACATGCATAAACTTGAAACAAAAGATTGATATTATGAAAGAGAAAGCTGTAGCAATAACATCAACTCTCGTCTTAGTTTGTATTAGAAATCCATAGCCTGGTTCTCCCACAAGTGAGGATGCCCCTTATTACAAAAAATAATAAGTATTTAAAGGCCTTCTACAGGGTAAAACATCCCTGTAGAAGTTATCAAAACTATTTACATAAAATCTGGGAAGATATCCCAGGTCTGACTAAACTAGGAACCTAAAATAAAAACTAAATCACACAAATATCTCCTAGACTGTCCAGCATGTCCAATGCAATTCGGATGTACCTGAAAAGGGTTCAAAATGGACAAGTTAGAAGGGTATTTTATTAATAAAATGATAAACAATCTAATTCTATAGACTAGCTACATAATCTTCTGATTCTGTAGCTGGCCTAAATCAGACACAGAATCAACATTAAAATCAATTCAAATCTTTGAAAATATTTTCAAACTATTAACAAGTATCTAATAGCTATTTGAAAGACAAACGAATCCTTCAAATTGAGATTGTTATACTAATTCGAGATCAAAACAAAACTAAAATCGAATGACTACAGAGATACACATACTCTGTTTCATTTGTTACCACAAAATCAGGTGAACAGTATCATATGGAACAGTAATGAAATCGTTTCATATCGGATTGAAATCTATACAATTAAAACAAATCATAGGCAATTGTTATGCTGCCTCATCAACAGGAAACACGATCGAATCCAAACAAGATCATTTTCAAATCGACATAACTGTATTGACATAACAAACGATCCATGCCATGAGCGAATTAAATCAAAACTGGCACGTAAATGTTCACAAACGAAATCATAATGAGATCAATCAACAGGATCTGTAGGATTAGTTCAATCGTTTTTTATTTCTATTTGGCACAAACAAACTCAATTGACATTGAATGAAACTGTTCATTTCCAAACGAATTATAACCGAATTTGACAGAGATAACAAATGTCGATCTTGGTTAACAAATTCATTTGAAAATTAAAATTAACAGAGCTGCAATCAAGTCTATTTTTGATACAAATACAACTCATAAAATCGATCATACTAACTGAAGATACACAACAATCCAATCAAGACAAGAGTGAATAGAACAACTGGGGTTTAACATAGTCATCGTGAATTAAAAATCGTTCCATGATTCGGGCATAGATATCTTTTGCACAGGCTTAAATGAGAATATTGTTTTCATATGAAATAGAGTCGTTCTTTCCAAATCGAAATTGAACAGAGTTGTATCCCTGATTTAGGAGATTGCATGACATCAATTCAAACTCACAAAGTCATTTCAAAATAACAACATACAAACTAAATTAGAGCCGATATAATCTAACCATAATGAAATCATACCAAGCCAAAACATGATCGTGCTCTAAATTTAGCATGAAAACCTCTTGTTTGAATTAGATATAAAACAAATCCAATCGAAAGAAAACCATAGATTTCATTAACCGAACAAACAAACGAATCAAATCCAATGAAGACCTATCAATTTCTAAACTAGGCATGATCGAATCATTTAATCAAATCATAACCTCATTCAATTTTAGCAAAACGAAAACAATGTACAGGATGAACAACATTATGACAGAGCCATTTCAAAGGATAGACAGAGCTATTTGAAAACCAAACTCACATCATTATATTAACCCAAGGAATTCACAAAATGAAATTGATACCTAAATTCATACCTGGATGATGAGCAGATGCCTTGATCATGACATTTCAGAATTGACAATGGATGTAGCCGATTCAACATTTCGAAAAACGATGGAACCAGTAGTTTTCTGCTTCCTATCATTTGCTTGAAGTTTGTCCCTTTGGCTGGTCAATACTGCAACTTGGTTCTCCAGCGATTTGATTTTCGATTGAAGTACAGGAACGTCTATATAGTATCGTTCCAACCACACATCACATTGGTCACAGGACGATTGTTCAGGCTTCGAAAGTGAAGGTGAGGGTTTGGTTACATTGCCGAGGGTTTCTTTAGGTAGTTTGATCCCTGGGTAACTGGGATTGTTTCTTAGGTAAGGGGGGAGATTGGAAACAAAGTTGTAAGGTGGATTGGAGCACAGACCCTGTGAGTAAGGGTACTCACTAGCTAGGAAGCGTTCTATGTCAGAGTCTGAATCCTCACTAAGGACTATGGGCTTCTGCTCAACACTAGGTTTAGGCTTATTCCTAGCCATTCTCGAAATAAGCTGAGCATTCTTTTTACATTTTCCATCAATAGTAGGGTTTCCCCTAAAATTTTTGCTCACAGGCTTTTTTATAGCCTCGACCTTGTCTGCTAAGACGTCGGGTAAGTCAATATCAGGGTCGATCAAGGGTTTAGGAGAAGGCAATAGGACATGGAAGGGCACGAGTGGCTCAACCTTGGTTTCACTAACCAGAGGCTTGTCAGCTTGGACGGGCTCGGTATCAGCAAAACCATTTCGATAGATAAAAGCTTACCAGCTATCACCGTGGCGCTTCAAGTGATGAACAACTATGAGTCTGATTAGGCCATGGTGGAACAGGCTACTATCGACCTTCTCCCTTTTAAACCTTTTTGACATTTTATAAAGGCTATGCTAGAAGTAGAAAGGCATATTTAATGGATAACCCATAAAATTCATTAACAAACGAAGGTGGTAGAGAAAAACAAGTCCATATCGACCCTCACAGGTCACAAATTGTTTGACCAGCATCAAAAGATCATACCATCATGGTTTAAGTGTGGAAATGGGCATACCTCTATCACAGGATGTGACCTTTCGCGAGACGAACAGTAGTGGCCATGGCACCTCTTCCACTTTTGAATTTTTAAACCAATGCTGGCTCATGGCTGCTAACCCTGTTGCAGAACTAATAAACTCCTCATTGATTTCCAACTGAACGTCACCCACCTTGGCTCTATAGTCGTCAAAATTTAGGGCAAATTGATGTGCAACAAATAAATTAAAACCCTCAAACCTCTGCACAAAGGTGAGCCAACCTCTATCCTCTAAGTCTTTTTGGGCATTGTCAAACAATAGAAAGGCTTGGATACCGTTCGACTCGATTCGCACCACCGGTGCCATGGAGCCGAGCACACGGTAAGTCCAGGGTTTGGATCATAGCACACATAGGAGCAGAGTGCACGAAGGGTTACTCGAGCTAGCAGAGGTGAAACAGGGATAAGGGATAGGCATAAATGACATCGTGCGAAGGTGGTGGAGATATTTGTTGGCCATGCATAATAGTTATTGCCAATGGTACAACTGTCGATGCTTATAGCTGTTCAACCCACTATTGTATAGTTTTAGCAATTATGTCACTTGCTTGACCAATGAAATCAATGGTAAGTGTATAAACCAACGTGCACAATCAAAGTTATGGGCTAGTTTTAAAACCAAACCAACGTTTTGACTATGTGACATGCGTTGTAACAATTCATACCAAGATTTTAACCAACGTGCCAATGCGTTTTGAACTAGGTGTCATGTCAAGTGAAATATATTAAGGGTTTAACCATAACACCTATATATTTTATGAAACCAATGGTCAAGTAGATCAAATCAAAGAACATATAAATCCAATCGCCAATGCATCACAAACTTAATCACTCATGAAACGAAACTACATGATCAATCAAAGAATGTCAAATGAGTGCAGATCAAAAGGTCTTGCCAATTGTATAATGATAAGTAAAATGTAAGATCAATAGGCATATCGACAAGAAGGATAACGACAGTTCAATAATGATTTTAATGCGATTTCAAAATACCAAGTTTTCACTCTTACAGTCGTGAAAACAAAAACGACGGTAAATGTGCAAATGTCGCAAAAATAAAAGTGTCGTTTATTTGAGAATTGAGACAAAAAATTTATGTTTGCAAAACATTGGTGTGGGCAGCTTATATGACAATGGAAAATGTGAATTGGCTGCCAACAGAACCCAAAGAAGGAGAAAACCACAGAATGATTTTTATTATATGTCTTGAATAATTACATTCATTGGAAGCGCCGACTTCCTTTGTTTTCCAGCTGCAACTAGAAGGAGGCTCAAACCCCCTAGTTTCTCAGGCTACAACCTTAGGGAAGCTCCAATAACCCAATTCTCTGGCTACAAAAAGAAGGAGGCTACAACCCCCTATGTTCTCCAGCTACAATCAGAAGGTGGCTACAACCACCGGTCATTTCCCTGTCCAACCACCCTGACGTATAAGTAGAATGATGGAACCACTGTCTCACTATCACTGTGAGATATAATGTTGTAAACATGTACCAATCAACCTGCACCAAACAACCTATACCAATAAACTGGACCATGCATCAACCTGCAATCAACCTGTACCATAAACAAGTGCATCAACCATGCACCAACTTGTAATCAATCTGTACCATAAACAAGTGCATCAACCATGCACCAACCTGTACCTCAACCTATACCATGAACAAGTGCATCAACCATGCACCAAACCTGTCACAACAACCTTTCCAAACAACCTATCACAACAACCTGTATCATCAATATTATAAACCAAATAAGATCTAATCATTAATATCAATCACCAAGAAAACTCTCAAAGATGTGCATCAACCACGGATAACACAACAACTCATAATCATCACCAAGATTAATATGTGCTTCTAATAATATACCAATACAAGTATGCTACATCATCCATAAACCATGTGTCAACAATACTACTAACAAGTGCCTCCAACCATGTACCAAGTATGTACCAATCATGTATCAACTACTCATCAACTATGACTCATCAATATGTACCAACGTCATCAACTATACACCTCATGTAGGTACCAATGCATCAATTACTTGTCTCAACCATGTACCCAACATGTACCTGAACCAAAATCCCTCATCAATTTCATCTTACAAATATGATTTGTAACTCTGTAATAGACCTAGTGTATATTATCACATATCTTTAAACCTTCCTTAACTTTAACAATAAGAGACTATCATTTTCATCAAACTTTTCTTTAGTCTCAAATGACTAGTTTTGGATTAGTCAACAACCCTAACTTGAAATAACCATAACTATGTACCTGCAATGAATAAAGGTCTAAAAATAGTACATAGTCTTCTTCAATGTGTTTTATGCAATTCCTCCAGGTGTCACTACTTGTAACCTCTCATAAAAGGAGTTATAGCGAAAATGACATACCTTGTTGAATTTTGGCTTAGTCTAGAGAGCGAACTTGTCGATTGTGCCCCACACAGAATATTTGTTGTATGGATCTGAAAATTTTACATAGAATACTAAAGACTGTAATATAATCAACAAATTTTGTCTTAATTAATTTGTATCTGTTATGAAGAAGTTATGACATTTTTACCCGAAACACATGTTTTAGACTAGTTTTAGGACTAGCCACAAACCCTATTTTCCACAGAGTGTAACTCCAAAACTACAATGACCGACAGGCTGAAATTCGTACCACAACTACTTGGATATTTTTTCGCAATCGCCTATCAATTTCATGGTCTTAAGCATTCTAGGAAAAATGTTATTTCAAAAATGGTGAGATGACCTATAAATAACATACCTTAGAAAGGATCATCAAAATAATTTATCCTCCCTTGAATTTCAGCCTTCTTTACTTCACCTTCTCTATGAAATTAGGCTTGGATATCCTTTGGTTACCTCAGGCACCTATATATATTAAATATTCTCAAGTGTGATTTAAAATGAGAGAGCCTTGCCTCTTATTTATACTTTCATGTAGCTTCCTCAAGTGGTTACCTTTTAACCATCTTAACCCACTTTCCTTACTTTAGGGTTAACCAACTTCTAACCACTTGTCCAATTAGTAATTTATCCATTAACTTTATTATTTAAATAATTTATTTTGTATCCACTTTGACTTATAGTAAACTCATCACTTCACTTTACCTCAAGGGGTTAACTTATAACCATCTTAAACCACTTTCCTTATTTTAGGGCTAACCCACTTCTAACCACTTGTCAACTTAGTAATTTCTCCATTAACTTTATTATTTAAATAATTTATTTTGTATTCACTTTGAATTATAGTACACTCATCACTTCACTTTAGTATTTTCCTTCTAAAAATCTCTTAAACCACTTTGACTACTTTGACCTTTTGGGGATTTTAGATGACTCATGAGGGTTCTCCAACTTCACATGGCCATAACTCTCTAACCGTGAGGAGTTATGTGATGTTACACATACCACTGGAAATGGCATGACATGTAATACCCTTATAGAATAGTATTACCTTCATATATATAAAAACTCATACCATTATACATCAAACAAACTTGGGTCCATTATCCAAACCTTTGTGCTACCAAAATTTGCTACCGGAACCTCTCCAAGGGTTGACATCAATCACTAAGGGTTGAAATCAATATACAATACCAATATACAATGGTTGACATCAATAAAAACCAACAATCCAGAGCAATTGTCCATCAACCTAAACCAACTTTCTAACATCTTCAACATCTTCATCATTTGCAGTAGTTTTAGGAATTTTGGCTACTTCATTGTTGTCAAAGAGTTTTTCTAATGGGACTAGGATTTTGGGAATGATGTTATTTTTCGGCTGCATTATATCCTTACCAACAATCTGATTCTTGAAATAATCATCATTTGCAAACACAATTGCATATTCTTCTTCACAACAATATTCTTCATCAGTATTCAAGTTTGCAAATTCACCATTCATCTGAAGGAAACTTTCTACTTGGTTTTCATCTTCGAAAAATTGTCAGTACTTAATGTTATCAAGTATTGTTGGCATGTGCTTGACCTCAATCTCATATCTTCTGTTAGGAAAAATTGGAATTTTGAAAACTAAGACTGAAGTAGCCATGACATCAATGATCAAATTATGTTCCCTTGGAATCACTGAAAGATTATATTCTGGAAATTCTTCAAGAAGATCAAGGACTATTTTCCTATATGATCTTAATCTAGGATGATTTTCTTGATATATACCCTTTACCTGATTTATAATCATCTCAAAATATCCATGTACAATTATCCTCCTATCACCCATTTCTTTCAAAGTCTTCAATCCCAACACTAATGCCTCATATTCAACCATGTTATTTGTGCAATCAAACACAAGCTTGTAGGAGCAAAGTTTTGTACCTAATTTGGGGGGGTTAATCCACACACGAGCTCCTGGTCCTTCTCTACTAATAGCTCCATCAAAGCTCATATTCCACATTTCATTTTCTGCATTGTTTTGTTGATTTGAAATTTCCTCTGTTTGTTGATCATGCTTGTCCTTGATAGTCATATCAATATTTGGCACCTCCTCTTCAAAACTCAAATCATTAAAGAAAATGGAAGAGCCAATCTCAGTCTCCATAGAGTAAATGTTTGGCTAGGCTTTGTTACTGACCATGTACTTGAGAAATACTTCCCTGTATAACTTCCTATCTTGGCCAAAAATAGGGATAGTGGCATATGAAATATCCATCTGCAAAGTCCCTTTCAGCTTTGCATCCCATGACCTAGATAACAACATGCCAAATTTAGGAGGGATATCAACAACCACCATATCCATGACCATATTTTTTGTTGTAATTTGAGACAAAGATACTACTAGATATTTGATTAGGCCCAAGACTTCACCTTCCTTGAATCAAAGGAGAAAAGATCCTTGTAAGTCCTTGTAAAGTCTAGACCCAATTGGTCCATGACCACCTTGGGAATCAAATTATGGGATGCTCCTGAAACTAACATAGAAGTATAAAAAGTCGTATAGTGAATCTCCAAACTAACATAGAAAGGAGGGACCTCATCAACATCACCACTCTCCTCTACACGTGGTCCAAACAAGATGGCATGATGATCATCTTGTATATTTAAAGTATCAAAAGCTTCTTCCATCTTGAGCATCTTAATGATATGATTTCTATATTCACTATTCTTTATTAGCTCATTGAAAGGAACATAGATTTTAATTTTGGCCATATCACTTTCAAAGTTAAAGGAAGATGAGGTTTTTTTATACCTCTTTGATGATTGTCTCCTTTCTTACTTCAGGTACTTTCTTTGGAGGTTCTTCCTTCTTCTTTCCTTTCCCCACAACATCCTTTGCAATAGATTCCTTCTTAGGATGACTTGAAGAAGGCGTATTATTTTGATATTCCTTGGTAGGATTTCCCTTCGGAGGATTTGCAGGAACCTTTTTTATTCGAAGATTATATTGTTTTTGGAATTGCATGATGGCATTCTGCAGTCCTTTCTGATAGTTTTAATTTTCCACTGATAACCTTTCATCATTCTCCTGCATAAATATATCATTTTCATCCATGAACTGCTCATTTTCTTCTTTATTTAAAAACACCTTTGTTTCATCACCATCATATCAATGCATATTATCTTCAAAATTTTCATCAAAATTTTCATTTATTTAATTTTTTTGAAAAGGAGGTCTTATTTGTTGATCACTCTGGTTCCTCTGGTCTCTTTTTCTGATCTGTGGAATTACTGGTCTCCTTTGATTTATGGGTGGAAAATCATCCTTCTCTCCGGTGTTAGGCTTATTATCTAAGGACATCCTTTCCATGAGTTTCTTCATAGTGTTCATCATCACCTCAAATCTCTCTTCTGATGACTGTGAAGTTGAAGGTTGTGCCTTATCTTGAACCTTGTTTATGTCTTTGTCAGAATTACATTTGATATTTCCTGAAGCCATTAGATTTACTTCAAATTATATTGCATCACTCATCATATCATATAGTGAATTGGATCTTATTTATCTTAACAAAAAAGCAAAGTTACTTTCAAAAGAATCAACATATCTAAGTTGAGCAACTCTAAGAGGAGGTTTTAATTAAGTAGGAATTGTGTTGTAAACTTTCATAAATCTAGCTGAAAAACTCTTGTATTGTTTCATCAAGTGACCTTCTCATGTTATTGTATTGAGTTAGCAATTGAAGGGGGTTTCTCTTGTCACCCCACTTTGTAAGAAAACTTGTTTCAAAGTCTGCAAAATCTGGGATACTTGATGTTGGAAGAGCTCTAGACCATTTTCTAACTTCACCTGTGATACTTTGTGAAAACAATCTCATTTTTGCATCTTCATAATCTACTTCTTCTGGGTCCACAAAATCATTGAACTAGAATAAGTATTTTTGGGCTGACACATTGCCTTCAACATCATAGAACTTAATCCTATGATTATAGTCATGAGGTAAGGGTAAAATCATGAATATGGGTAAAACTTTCATGACAATCGGTTCTCAAAAATTCCTAGTGGCAATTTTTCGGCCGAAAAAATGTTGCGAGGAATTTTTTCGACCGAAAATTTGCACGCCAAATTGAACGGCACCCTCGAAATTCGTGTGCAATGTTTTTTGGATGAATTATTTTCTTGTGGTAAGAATATTTCGGCCGAAACGTTTTATTTTTAACGGATTCTGTTAAAATATAGGTTTCGGCCGAAAACATGAAATTGGGACTGAAAACAAAAACCAGAGAATTTTCCCAAGCTTACTTGAACTTCGGAGGTTGCGGACTCCTGCAAATACTGAGAATTTGGTTTCGAAAATGACACCAAATTTTCCAAACTTGAATCTACTTTCAATTTCTATAATTTTTTTTTATTTTCTTTATTTTTATCTAATTTTATTTGATTTTTTTAAAAAATCACTGCATAATAGTTTCAGCAGACATTATGATTCGGTGAAATGAAATATCGGTATCTCTAAAAATATACAGTGAAAAATTTAGAAAAAAATATATTCATAATCCTTAAACTGTTCTCTTCAAAATGGTATATTTATATTTTACTTTTAAGTAAACATTAAGATAGATACAAGGTGTAGAAAAACATGTGTTTAAAATCTGCAATGTTTTCATCTTGGTCAACTTCAAAAAATTCTAGAAATTATAATATTCATCTGTTAGATTCAAAATTATAGTCATAATAAAATAGAGTCTTTGTAGATTGTTGCCGTATATTTTGTTTCTTAAAACCATAAGTTTAATAATAGATACATTGTTGTATAAAAAAGTTACTCATTGTCATTCCTTTCATGTTTAAGGAACATACTGTTAAACAAATGTCAAATTGACATATCAAATCATGATAAAAAAAAATTGAAAAATAGTCATTGGAAATCTAACAAAATTCTTCACAAGTTTTGTTCTTACTCCAAAGTGAAATTATAAATAAAAAAAATTATTTTGTATGCCGGAAGTTCAAGAACTTGTGAAAATACAATTGTTTTTTTCATAAAACAAGTAAAAGTGTAACCCATCTTCATGATTTTACCCATAAATCATGTAACTGAGTATGTAGGACAAGGGGGGGAAACCTATCTGCCATAGCTGCAAGAAGAACTTGAAGTGGCTGATTTTTATGAGTATGAATCACAATGGGTCTAATAGGGGCAGCTGAAATTAAATCTTGGAACCTCTTCTCATCAAAGATGATTTCATTCAAATTGGATTCAGATCTAGTTCTGAACAGAGTTTACTCAAATTTCGAAGCCAAATCAAGGTCTTCAATTCTTTTTACTCCATCTTTGGGTAAAGATAGATTTATGTCCAAACAAAAGATTGGGCTTATTGGCCTTTATTTTCTCTTGTCCACAAGTTCCTCTGGATCAGAGACATGGATTATTTCTTTTGGGTCTAGATTTCTTCTGGTATGAATTATTTAGGGAGCCTGGATTTCTTTCTAAAACTAATTTATGCTATCGGTCTCTTTATAATGGAGTCTGTAGGGTAAATTTAGTCTCAACCAATAAGGTGTTTGATTCACTGTCACCCTTAGGAATCAAATATGAATCTTTAAGTCGTTCTTTCCCAGGGAAAATCTTCAGTTTCGTCCCCAGCAACGATGCCAAAATGTTAGCACTCTGTAAATTTTTTTGATTGATAAAAAAAATGATAGAGGTTACCTACAAACCACTTTAGATCTGGGTACTAGCCTTCTCATCTTAGAGAGGGCTCTCTCCTGTCACTCAGCCTTTAAAAAATGGGTTTTCTTTAACACACCAATAGCTAGGTTTTTTTTCTTTGAAGGGTTTTTTATAATTTCACTGGAAAGGAAGGGGACGGACACCTAAGGCTATGGAGTTAAACTTCTCAAAACAAATGGAAGCACTGACTGGTTGATAGACCTCTTTTGAGGATAAAGGATAAATGAGGCGATGAATCTGAGTTATAAATTGTAATTTGCAGAGTGTAAGAAGAAAGGAAAAACATATAACTGCATCAGAGCATTAAATAAAATGAATTCTAACTTAGTTAGGAAGAACTTAACATAGTTTAAATTTCTTAAGCAGAGAGCATCACAAGATAAATTATGGGATTTTAACTATCCAATATAAACATAAGATAGTGAAAATGTAATTTAAGCACACATGAAATACATACAAAGAAAGAAGTCGAAACTCAGACCAACGCCATTATAATATTTTTGTGGAAAATTTAGGACATTTTCATGTGCATTCTATTCAGCTTCATAAAATTACATTCAAGTTCCAAATAGCTAAAATTGTGCCCTTGCACTTATGCCAACAACTAATACATTTGGAACTCCAAATATTTATACAATCTGAGTTCCTTCGGCTTGAAACTGATTACTATGATTATAAAGAAACGTTTCGGTTTTAAAACCGATTACAATGATTATATTGAAAGGTTTCGATTTTGAAACTGATGACAATGATTAGCAAGAAAATGTTTCCTGATCTGGATTTTGGCTCCTCGTGTTTCATTCATTTCTTCGCCCTCTAACTCTGTCTCGACCCTTCATGTGAATCACTGTCTTTCATTGACATATGGACATCATTTACTAGGCCCTGGAAAACTGCATTTTGTCTTACCCCCCAGACTATCTCCCTCCATTGCAAGTTAGAAGGAATAATATAATCTATCATTTCCTTTATCAAGATCTTCAGTTCAATGCAAGAAGCATATGACATGACTGGTAGTCTAAGATTGACTTCTTTGAAATTATAGATTCATAATTTCAAATTCTATAATCAGATGCTCAACTAATGTATCTCCTTTCAGATTTTACTACAGGGTTTTGAACTTAGAATGATCCATTATGCATTTAGTCAATCATGCATTGTATTCTTCCTAATCATACAATTTTCCCTTTCCATCCCAAAATGGTGGAAGACATTTGGCAAAAAATTCTTCAAACAAATCATTGAACTCGTGTACACACTGTTCCATCTGTGTTGCCTTAGTTTGGATTGATTTCAATAGGTTATGTTTAGCAATAACCCTCCTAGCCTAGATAGTCAATGTAGTTCTATGTTTAACCCCAATAGTTTGAAGGTATGCAGTAGGAACACCGTTGAGTAGATTTATGGCGTTCTTGGCCCATTTTGATGGTTTCTTTGCTAAATTTTCATTCACAATAGTGCACCTATTTCTAGTTGTAATGGCTATGATGTCTTTATCATTAATGAAATTCAAATGTGATCTGAATTTGGCATCTTCAATAGCTATAGAGTCCCAGATGACATGCTTTCCCCCCTGCAACAAACCTTTTCCTCTTAATCTTACTTTAAATTTATTTATTCTCTCTTGCAAGACTTCATTCTCCTTTTAAATTGAACTATTCTTTCATCCTTTGCATGCAATTCTTGCTTTAATTTCTCCTTCTTTCAATCTAACTTGTGACATATCTTGGACAAGTCCTTCAGTGTTTGACCCAACTTCTATAGTACGACCTAAAACTATAGCATTGTTTAGAAATTTTGTATGCTCTTCTGACCATTTCACCTTTTCTTGTTCTAGCTACAACACCCTAACCTTGTAGTCCAATGTCTCTTGACGAAGTATTTCCTTTTCATGTTCTAGAGAAACCAATTATGTTGTTTTTGGATGCTTTGTAGCATGCATTTTCAATTTCTCCTTCAAAATTTGAATTAATTTGTCTTTCTCATCCAATCAAGATTTCAACCCTTGGGGGCCTTTAGATTCCAACCTCTTGACCTGAGTCTTCCAAGCTCTACTAGATGCATTTTCCTGCCTCAATTGTCCTTCCAATTTCATTACATAAGATGATATTTTTGAATTCTTTAAACTTAAGCTCAGGTAGTTAGAATATAGAATGTCACTAGTGTGTTTGTGAAATTTGACCTTGTATGGGGCACTGATGTTGTCATATTTTATCTTTATCTCAGAGACTTTGTATTTGTCTACAACTACAATGTTAAAGGTCCTATTTTCAACATACCTTACCGTGAAAAAAAAATATTTATGCTGAGAAATATTTTCCACATCAGGGACCAAATCCCTCATCTCACCCAGAGCTCTGTTTCCCTTCTCAACATATTACTTTTCCAAATCTTCTCTAGACTAATAAAATTACTCATATTTTTTATCAAAGATGTATTTCTTGGTGCTAAAGGTTCTTGAGCTACCTTCACTTTGGAGTTTATTTTCCTTTTCAACCTCTACGGCACTAGTACCACTTTCCACCATATCTAGATTTACTTGGTCTCTGGGATCTTCTTCTTCTAAACCCACAATCTGTGTTGGTTGTGTAGCTTTCATATTCTTAGGAGCAGTCTGATGATCACTGATTCCCATGGCCTTTGAAATACTTCTCTTATTGTAAACTCTTATCTTAGGAACTTTGATTATCAACTTTTGAGGAGCTTGTTGTGTTTGAATTTGTTGCAGGGTTGCTTCCAATGGTATCCTTCTCGTAAGATCTTATGAGTTGAAATTTCTACACTAAATTTTCCACCGGCAGGACCATCATGTAAATCAAATAAAACTTTATCAACAAATACTTTTTCTAAATACCTCAATAAAACATAATCATAGTTTTGTTTAAATAATACTCCATTAATAAATTGGTAATGAGAAGATTTCAAGCATAATGCTCTTTTCTTATTAGGTTCATAATGTAGAGGAGAACAAAATGATCAAGGAATAATTTTAGATCTTTATACCATGAATCAAAAGAATTAGATGTAAGACAAATTTGATTAATTTATAACTCAGATTCATTTTCCTTTTCTGGTGTGTTTTCAGACTCTAAATCCATTGAATCTAAATTGTTAGCCTGAAAAGGCCTAAACCTCGAATGACTTTGGATGGTTTAAATTCC
>JASDQU010589522.1:14731-28409 GCA_032191745.1 Picea mariana
AGATCTTTATACCATGAATCAAAAGAATTAGATGTAAGACAAATTTGATTAATTTATAACTCAGATTCATTTTCCTTTTCTGGTGTGTTTTCAGACTCTAAATCCATTGAATCTAAATTGTTAGCCTGAAAAGGCCTAAACCTCGAATGACTTTGGATGGTTTAAATTCCAAATCATATTCATGTAGAGTAGTCATCCAATTTCCTCTTTTGTCTCCAATATCCTTTTCAAAAAGTAAGTTTCGAACTAAAGGATATGGAACAATCACTTTGGTATATGACTTTAAAATAAAAGGCCTAAAGTGTTTGACTGCTTCGAAAAATGCACATGATTTTTTCTCCACTTTAGAATAGTTCAATTATGCACCCTGAAAACCTACACTCATAAAAGAAATTGGTATTTCAATGGCTTGATCATTCTTTTGAGTAAGAATAGTAGCACAAGATAAATCAGAAGCAAATGTATAGAGAATAAAATCCTTATTAAAATTGGGAGATAACAGAGTTGGAGATTATATGATTTCTTATTTTATTTTTTTGGATGATTATCTTTCATCGTTATTCCATTTAAAGACATCATCTTTTTTAATCATGTTTTGCATTTGTCTCACTATCTTTGCAAAACTTGGGACAAAATGTCTGACAAAATTAATTTGTCTTGGGAAAGATTCCATTTTTTTTTATTACGAGGGAAAGGAATTTATGATATTTCTTTGATTATTTCAGGTTCTATAAGAATTCCTAATTTAGAGATGATAAAACCTAAAATATTTCCTTCAGTTAGAGAAAAGATAGTTTTCTTGGGATTAAAAGAAATGCCATATTTTCTGCAGCGGTAAAAAAATTGTTTGAGAAGATGCACATGATCATATCTATTCTTAGAGAATATAGTGACATCATATAGATATATTACCATTGATTTATTTACTATCCTAATGTCCATGGCACGTTGAAATGTGACACCGACATTTTTTAGTCCACATAAAATTTTCTGTATGCATAAGTGCCCCATTTGGTTCGAATTTTTTTTTTTCAACTGATCATGTTTTTAAACTAAGACCTTGTTATAACTTGAGAAAACATCTAGAAAAGACATCATATTGGATCTTGCCAAAGATTGTAGAATTTTTTCCATGGGAGGGAGAGGAAAATTATCTTTTTCGGATGTCGTATTCAATTCTACGAAATCAATACAAATCCTAATGTCTGCATATTTCTTTGAATATTTCTTAATTTTTTTTGGACTAGTTTGGCATTATATTTCAGAGGGATTACAAGTTGAATAATTGAAGTATCATAGGTTTTTAGATCATTATATGTCCAAGAAAAAATATATTTATATTTTTAAAAATATTAATAAAAGAATCTATTTTTGAAGGAGGGCAACCTATTCAAAGATTAACATTTTGTAGATTTTCTTCAGATCCCAAATTTATTATTTTAATTTCATTGAGGAACTATTTTTTTTGCAATTAGTTGGTGTTTTAAATCTATACTATAGGTCATATAAATTTTTTAATATAACTACAATTTTGGAATGATGTTTTGTGGACTAGCCTTACAATCTAGTGAAGGTTGATTAATTTCCAAATCATGTTGATTCTCATCAATGATTAAATCTTTATATGTGTCTTCTTGTGTAATAAAACTAATGATATGCTCATCATTGTTAAAACATATCCAATTGTTTCTATTTTCAGGCACAGATGGCCTAAACACTAATTCAATTGAAAATATATGATGAGATAATTCTTCTGATGGAATTAACTTGGAGGTGACATTGACAAGTAGGTATGCATCTAAATTATAAGCTCTAGGAACAAATTTAATCTCGAAAATAGTAAAATGAGGTAATAAATACATAACAAGATATTGGTATTTTTTTATATGATTTGAAACACAATGGATAGTATTTCACATCTATCTGACAACAATCATAGAATCACCATAAAACTTAATGAATTTAACATTTAAATTGATAACTTTTTTCAAGCCTTGAATTAATGCCTCATATTCGGCTACATTATTTGTTGACATCAATGAAAACCAAAAATCCATACCAATTGTCCATCAACCTAAACCAACTTTCTGACATCTTCAACATCTTCATCATTTGCAGTAGATTTAGGAATTCTGGCTACATCATTGTTGTCAAAGATTTTTTCTAATGGGACCAGGATTTTCGGAATGATGTTATTTTTCAGCTGCATTATATCCTTACCAGCAATATGATTCTTGAAATAATCATCATTTGCAAACACATTTGCATATTCTTTTTCACAACAATATTCTTCATCAATATTCAAGTTTGCAAATTCACCATTCATCTGAAGGAAAATTTCTACTTGGTTGTCATCTTTGAAAACTTGCCAGTACTTGATGTTATCAGGTACTGTTGTCATGTTCTTGACCTCAATCTCATATCTTCTGTTAGGAAAAAATGGAATTTTGAAAACTGAGACTGAACTAGCCACGACATCAATGATCAGATTATGTCATTCTGGAAATTCTTCAAGAAGATCAAGCACTATTTTCCTATATGATCTTAATCTAATATGATTTGCTTTATATATACCCTTTACCTGATTTATAATCATCTTAGAATCTCCATGTACAATTATCCTCCTATCACCCATTTCTTTCAAAGTCTTCAATCCCAACACTAATCCTCATATTCAACCATGTTATTTGTGAAATCAAACACAAGCTTGTAGGAACAAATTTTTGTACCTAATTTGGGGGGGTTAATCCACACACGAGCTCCTGGTCCTTCTCTACTAACAACTCCATCAAAGCTCATATTCCACATTTCATTTTCTGCATTTTTTGCTGATCTAAAATTTCCTCTGTTTGTTGATCAGGTTTGTCTTTGACAGTCATATCAATATTTGGCAGCTCCTCTTCAAAACTAAAATCATTAAAGAAAATGGAAGAACCAATCTCAGTCTCCATATAGGAAATGGGATGGTTGTTTGGCTAGGATTTGTTAGTAACCATGTACTTGAGAAATACTTCCCTGTATAAATTCCTATCTTGGCCAAAAACAGGGATAGTGGCATATGAAATATCCATCTGCAAAGTCCCTTTCAGCTTTGCATCCCATGACCTAGATAACGACATCCCAAATTTAGGAGGGATATCAACAACCACCATATCCATGACCATATTTTTTGTTGGAGTTTGAGACAAAGATACTACTAAATATTTGATTAGGCCCAAGCACTTCACCTTCATTGAATCAAAGAAGAAAAGATCCTTATAAGGCCTTGTAATGTCCAGACCCAATTGGTCCATGACCACCTTGGGAATCCAATTATGGGATGCTCCTGAATCTAACATAGAAGTATGAAAAGTCGTATCATGAATCTCCAAACTAACATAAAAAGGAGGGACCTCATCAACATCACCACTCTCCTCTACACGTGGTCCAAACAAGATGGCATGATGATCATCTTGAATATTTAAGGTATCAAAAGTTTCTTCCATCTTGAGCATCTTAATGATTTGATTTCTATATTCACTGTTCTTTATTATCTCATTGAATGGGACATAGATTTTAATTTTGGCCATATCACTTTCAAAGTTAAAGGAAGATGAGGTTTTTTATACTTGTTTGATGATTGTCTCCTTTCTTACTTCAGGTACTTTCTTTGGAGGTTCTTCCTTATTCTTTCCTTTCTCCACAACATCCTTTGCAATAGATTCATTCTTAGGCTGACTTGAAGAAGGTGTATTATTTTGATATTACTTGGTAGGATTTCCCTTTGGAGGATTTGCAGGAACCTTTTTGCTTCGAATATTATATTATTTTTGGAATTGCATGATGGCATTCTGCAGTCCTTCTGATAGTTTTCATTTTTCACTGATAACCTTTCATCATTCTCCTGCATAAATATATCATTTGCATCCATGAACTGATAATTTTCTTCTTTAGTTAAAAACACCTTTGTTTCATCACCATCACAGCAATGCATATTATCTTCAAAATTTTCATCAAAATTTTCATTTCCATAATTGTTCTGAAAAGGAGGTCTTATTTGTTGATCACTCTGGTTCCTCTGGTCTCTTTTTCTGATCTATGGAACTACTGGTCTCATTTGATTTATGGGTGGAAAATCATCCTTCTCTCTGGTGTTAGGCTTATTATATAAGGACATACTTTCCATGAGTTTCTTCATAGTGTTCATCATCAACTCAAATCTCTCTTCTAATGACTATGAAGTTGAAGGTTGTGCCTTATCTTGAACCTTGTTTATGTCTCTATTAGAATTACGTTTGATATTTCCTGAATCCATTAGATTTACTTCAACTTATATTGCATAACTCATCATATCATATAGTGAATTGGATCTTATTTATCTTAACAACAAAGAAAAGTCACTTTCAAAGGAATCAACATATCTAAGTTGAGTATCTCTAGGAGGAGTTTTTAATTCGGTAGGAATTGCATTGTAAACCTTCATAAATCTATCTGAAAAACTCTTGTATTGTTTCATCACGTGATGTTCTCATGTTATTGTATTGAGTTAGAAATTGAAGGGGGTTTTACTTGTTACCCCACTTTGCAAGAATTTTTTTTTCAAAGTCTTCAAAATCTGGGATACTTGATGCTGGAAGAGCTCTGGACCATTTTCTGAATTCACCTGTGATACTTTGTGAAAACAATATCATTTTTTCATCTTCATAATCTACTTCTTTTGGGTCCACAAAATCATTGAACCAGAATAAGTGTTTTTGGGTTGACACATTCCCTTCAAAATCATACAACTTAATCCTCTGATTATAGTCATGAGGTAAATCATGTAACTAAGCATGTAGGACAAGGGGGGAAAACCTATCTTCCATAGCTGCAAGAAGAAATTGAAGTGGCTGATTTTTATGAGTAGGAATCAAAACAGGTCTAATAGCCCGGGCAACTGAAATTAAATCTTGGAACCTCTTCTCATCAAAGAGGATTTCATTCAAATTGGATTCAGATCTAGTTTTGAACAAAGTTTACTCAAATTTCAAATCAAAATCAAGGTATTCAATGATTTTTACTCCATATTTGGGTAAAGATAGATTTATGTCCAGACAAAAGATTGGGCTTATTGGCATTTATTTTCTCTTGTCTACAAGTTTCTCCAGATCAGACACAGGGATTATTGTTTTTGGGTCTGGATTATTCGGGTATGAATTCTTTAGGGATCCAGGATTTCTTGCTCAAACTAGTTTATGCTATCAGTCTCTTTATAATGGAGTCTGTAGGGTAAATTTAGTTTCAACCAATAAGGTGTTTGATTCACTATCACCCGCAGGAATCAAATATGAATCTTTAAGTCATTCTTTCCCAGGGAAAATCTTCAGTTTTGTCCCCAGCAATGGTGCCAAAATGTTAGCACTCTGTAAATTTGTTTGGCTGATAAAAAAAACGATAGAGGTTACCTACAAACCAGTTTAGAGCTAGGTACTAGCCTGCTCATCTTAGAGAGGGCTCTCTCCTGTCACATGGTCTTTAAAAAATGATTTTTTTTTAACACGTCAATAGCTAGGTTTTGTTGCTTTGAAGGGTTTTTTATAATTTCGCTGGCAAGGAAGGGGAGGGACACCTAGGGATATGGAGTAAAACTTATGAAAAAAATGGAAGCACTGACTGATCAATAGAACTCTCCGGAGGATAAAGGATAAATGAGGATATGAATCTGAGTTATAAATTGTAATTTGCAGAGTGTAAGAAGAAAGGAAAAACATATAACTGCATCAGAGCATTAAATAAAATGAATTCTAACTTAGTTAGGAAGAACTTAACACAATTTAAATTGCTTAAGCAAAGAGCATCGCAAGATAAATTATGGGATTTTAACTATCCAATATAAACATAAGAAAGTGAAAATGGAATTTAAGCACATAGGAAATACATATGAAGAAAGAATACAAAACTCAGACCAACGCCATTAGAATATTTTCGTGGAAAATTTAGGACATTTGCATGTGCATTCTATTCAGCTTCATAAAATTACATTCAAGTTCCAAATAGATAAAATTGTGCCCTTGCACTTATGCCAACAACTAATACATTTGCAAGTCCTAATATTTATACAAGCTGATTTCCTTCGGTTTGAAACCGATTACAATGATTATAAAGAAACGTTCTGGTTTTAAAACCGATTACAATGATTATAATGAAAGGTTTTGATTTTGAAACTGATTACAATGATTAGCAAGAAATTTTTTCCTGATATGGAATATGGCTCCTCTCGTGTTTCATTCCTTTCTTCTCCCTCTGACTCTGTCTCGACCCTTCGTGTGATTCACTATCTTTCATTGATATCTGGACATCATTTACTGGGCCCTGGAAAACTACATTTTGTCTTACCCACCCAGACTATCTCCTTCCATTGCAAGTTAGAAGGAATATTATAATCTATCATTTCCTTTATCATAATCTCGAGGTCAATCTAGGAAGCATATGACATGACTGGTAGTCCAAGATTGACTTCTTTGAACAGATTCATAATTTCAAATTCTATAATCAGATGCTCAACTATTGTATCTCCTTTTAGATTTTACTCCAGGGTTTCAAACTTAGAATGATTCATTCTGCATTGAGTCAAAAAAGCATTGTATTCTTCCTAATCATACAATTTTCCCTTGCCATCCCAAAATGGTTGAAGTTTTGGAATATTGGTTGTTGTCATTGATGTCAACCTTAGTCATGGGTTTTGAACCGTAATATTGATGAAGGTATTTGGACATGAAGGACAATGCACATGCATATACAACACCCACGGATGGATAGTATAAGTCATTTTGTTTTTGGTGGTATGTGTCACATCATGTGGATCCTCATGGTTGATGAGAAATGAATTTTTGAAGATGACAAAGTGAATTGAAGAAGGAAGTACATGTAGGCCCTGAAGATAATTAAAGAAAAGAATTACAAAATAAGAAAGTGTCAGGTCAGCTCTAATGTTAAAAGGAAGTGACATAAATGGTATAAATAAATATAATTATACATTCATTTGATACACAAGTTGATTTTTAGAGGAAATCAGAAGTAAAGAAGGCCGGATTTCAAGGGAGGATGAAGTCTTTTGGTGATATGTTCTAAGGTATGTTATTTTCAGGTCATCTTACCATTTTTGCTATAAATGTTTTTCTAGAACGATTCAGATGGTGAAATTGTTATGGTATTGATAAGACATATCAAGGTACCTGTGGTAAAAGTTTCATCTCTTGATTTGCTATAATTATGGAGATACACTCTGTGGAAGATAGGGTTTTTGACTAGTCCTGAAGGTAGTCAATAAATAGGGGTTTCGGGTAAAATAGTCATAACTTCTTCATAGAGAATCGAAATGATGTGGGACAAATTGCATTGGAAAGAGTACGGACTTTTGTTTCGTGTGTGTGAGTTTCATAATCAGATGTTAAATATTGCGTGCGGGGAATTCTGTACAAGTTCAGTCTCCTGAATAAACCAGAATTGAACAAGGTCTACCATTCTCTCTATAACCTCTTTTTGGGGAGGATTCAAGGATTGAAACTTGGAGAAGTTTCAGAGAATAAACTAAATAATATTATCTATAGTATTAGAGTATTCAAAGAATTTAATAATTGTAGAAATTGAAGAAGTCTCAGGAAGCATTATCAGGTTCTATGTGATGGTTGGTTGATGGTGATGATTTAATGCGAAGTTTTATTATCTCTCATATATTCTTGGGCGGAAGGAATGGGAAAGGATGGAGAGTTCAACTCTCTCTTGATATTGGAGGATTGTATCTTCCTCTTGGAGTTTTATCCCTCCCTTTACATTTGGAAGTTGTAGCTACCTCTAGAAGTCATTACTTCCCTTGAACAATAACTATTGATTATTTCTCATATATTGTGCATGGTGTATTGTGGTGTATTGGTGTAAATCTTATACTATTGTTCATTGCTCATAGTATTAGAGTATTCAAAGAATTTNATTGTGCATGGTGTATTGTGGTGTATTGGTGTAAATCTTATACTATTGTTCATTGCTCATTGGATATAATTGAATGGTTTAAGTATAAGTTGAAAAAGGTTTTAAATTGTACTTGATACTGATTCACCCCCCTCTTAGTATCAACAATTGGTATCAGAGCGGGTTACCTTTAGTACAGTTTAATCACTGGAAGGAAGATCCTATGCAGAAATGGAAGGCAACATTCCAAATGAGATTCCACCATTTGATGGAAGAAATTTTGAATATTGGAAAAATAGAATGGAAACTTACTTGAAATCTCTTCGGGCATATGTTTGGTTCTCAGTTGCTTCAGGATACAATGCTTTGAAGAAACCAAAGACTGCAGCTCAGAATGAAGCAAAACGGAACAAAAAAGTGGCAATAGATACCATCCTGGATGGATTAATAGATTCAGTGAAATCCAAGGTGGGATCATGTGCATCAACAAAAGAGCTTTGGGACAAGCTACAAGAACTTTATGCAAGGGAAGAAGTAGTAGAAGAAGAAGAAGTTGAAGAAGATTACAACATCTCAGATTTCAAAGAAGAAAATAGAGGTCAGTTATTTGCTTTAATTGTGAAGGAGTAGGACATGTTGAATTTGAATGTCCTCTTCCAAGGATTGAAAGAGATGACAATGAATAAGAAGAAAATCATGAAGTAGAAATGATTCAACAAAAAGATGAGAATCTTAAAAAATTGAAGCATGTTGAGATTGAAAATAGCAAGCTCAAAGACACACGTAGAAAACTAAGAAGTGAATTGGGTAGTTATGAAAAGATAGTTGTAAGATTAAAGAAAAAATTAGAAGACTTTCAGAAACTAAGAGAAGAAACCATTTCCTTGAAAACTCTACTCAAAGAAGCAAGAAATATAGTAGAAGTAAAGAAGGTACAAATGATAAAGAAAGAAGAATATTGTGAGAAACTTGAACAAGAAGTTGTCTCATTGAGGAAGAGCTTAAGAAACTCTCAAGTGCCAAAAGAATTAACACATCTTGGATGCATGGGTGAAACTTCATACAAAGAGTACGCAAATACCAACAAGAAGGTTGAAGAAAGAGCTACACAGAAAGTTGATGAGAAGTGGACCAGGATACCAGAAAGAAGGAATGATTACAAAAGAGATGAATATCCAAGAAGACCTCCTACCTTCAGGAATCAAAGAAGCTTCAATTAGTATGAAGGAAACTACAGAAGAGTAGATCATGAACACAAATGGACTACATCACAAAGAATGCACTTACTCCCAGGTATCAAAATTTCTTTCTTGGTCATTGTTATACTTGCAAACATTTTGGACATAAGGTAATTAATTGCATAATCAATGAAAGGAATAAATATGCAAGGAACATGAATGGTGTAAATAGATATATGTAAATAATCGTGGATTTGTCAACAGAAGTTATAATTCATTTTACCCATTGATGGAAAAAAACATTGTATGCTACAAATGAAATTATCTTGGTCACAAATCACGAGATTGCAGATATATGAATGAATATGTCCCTATGCCAACCACAGTATGGAGAAGGAAAGAGATTCAAAACAATGAAGATTGTCAAATAACATTAACCGATGAAGAATGTAAAGAAGAAGATGAATTGTACATAGACAGTGGATGTTCTTCACACATGACTGGGGATCAAGACAAATTCATCAACTTAAAGAGAAAGGGTGACAATGTTGCATTTGGATATGACTCATCTGCCAAAATACTTGGAGAAGGTGTAGTAGAGCTTGGAAGAAAAAATGTAAAAGCAAATAATGTTCTATTGGTTGAAGACTTGAATCATAATATACTCAGTGTTAGTAAAATGTGTGATCAAGGATACACTCTTACATTTGACTCCCAAAAATGTAAAATCAAAGAAAATAACTCAGGAAGATTGGTTGCAACTGCAACAAGAAGACCGAACAACATATACATCTTAGACATGAAGAAGAGAGGGAAGACAGAAGCCACACAAAATAATTCTAAGGAAGAAAAATTCCCAAAGACCAAAAATAAGGAAGAAGTATTATTGAGTGTCACATGTTCATGGGGAGAATCCCCAAAGAAGAGAGTTACATATTTCCATTAAACTCAGGGGGAGTAGCCCTAACCTTTGCCATTGATGTCAAAGGGGGAGATAAATTGGGATCATGATGATAGGGGGAGCATGAGTGTTTCCATCAATGACAAAGGGGGAGATTGTTGGAAGATTGGTTGTTGTCATTGATGGAAACACTCATGCTCCCCCTNCATATTTCCATTAAACTCAGGGGGAGTAGCCCTAACCTTTGCCATTGATGTCAAAGGGGGAGATAAATTGGGATCATGATGATAGGGGGAGCATGAGTGTTTCCATCAATGACAAAGGGGGAGATTGTTGGAAGATTGGTTGTTGTCATTGATGTCAACCCTAGTCATGGGTTTTAAACCACAAGATTGATGAAGGTATTTGGACATGAAGGAAAATGCACATGCATATACAACACCCATGGATGAATAGTATACGTCATGCTGTTTCCAGTGGTATGTGACATGTCACGTGGATCCTCATGGTTGAGGAGAAATGAATTTTTGAAGATGACAGAGTGAATTGAATAAGGAAGTACATGTAGGCCCCGAAGATAATTAAAGAAAAGAATTACAAAATAATAAAGTGTCAGGTCAGCCCTAATGTTAAAAGGAAGTGACATAAATGGTATAAATAAATATCATTATACATTCATTTGATACAAAAGTCGAATTTCAAAGGAAATCAGAAGTAAAGAAGGCCATATTTCAAGGGAGGATAAAGTATTTTGGTGATGTGTTCTAAGGTATGTTATTTTCAGGTCATCTTACAATTTTTTATATAATGTTTTTTCTAGAATGACTCAGATGGTGAAATTTCTATGGTATTGAGAAGACATATCAAAGTACCTGTGGTAAACTTTTTATCTCTTGATTTGCTATAATTATGGAGATACACTCCGTGGAAGATAGGGTTTTTGACCAGTCCTGAAGCTAGTCAATAAACAAGTGTTTTGGGTAAAATAGTAATAACTTCTTCATCGAGAATACAAATGACGTGGGATAGATTGCGTTGGAAAGAGTACAGACTGTAGTTTTGTGTGTACAAGTTTTAGAATCAGATGTTAAATATTTAGCGTGGGGCATTCTGTATAAATTCGGTCTCCTGAATAAATCATAATTGAACAAGGTCTACCATTCTCTCTATAACTTCTTTTGGGGGAGGATTCAAGGAGTGAAACTTGGAGAAGTTTTAGAGAATAAACTGAATTATATTATCTTTAGGATCAAAGTATTCCAAGAATTGAATAATTGTAGAAATTGAAGAAGTCTCGGGAAGCATTATCAGGTTCTATGTGATGGTTGGTTGATGGTGATGATTTAATGTGAAGTTTTATTATCTCTTGTATATTCTTGGGCGGAAGGAAGGAGCAAGGATGGAGAGTTCAACTCTCTCTTGATATTGGAGGATTGTATCTTCCTCTTGGAGGTTTATCCCTCCCTTTACATTTGGAAGCTGTAGCTACCTCTGGAAGTCATTACTTCCCTTGAACAATAACTATTGATTATTTCTCATATATTGTGCATGATGTATTGTGGTGTATTGGTGTAACTCTTATAATATTGTTGATTTCTCATTTGATATAATTGAATAGTTTAAGTATAAGTTGAAAAAGGTTTTAAATTGTACTTGATACTGATTCACCCCCCTCTCAGTATCAACAGAAAGACATTTGGCGAACAATTCTTCAAACAAATCATTGAACTCATGTACACACTGTTCCATCTGTGTTTCCTTAGTTTGGATTGATTTCAATAGGTTATGTTTAGCAATAACCCTCCTGGCCCAAATAATCAATGTAGCTATATATTTAACCCCAATAATTTGAAGGTATGCAGTAGGAACACCGTTGAGTAAATTTATGGCATTCTTGGCTCATTCTGATGGTTTCTTTGTTAAACTTTCATGCACAATAGTGCACCTATTTCTAACTGTAATGGATATGATGTCTTTATCATTAATGAAATTCAAATGTGAATTGAATTTGGTAGCTTCAGCAGCTATAGAGTCCCAGATGACATGCTTTCCCCCCTGCAACAGACCTTTGCCTATTAATCTTACTTTCAATTTATTTATTCTCTCTTGCCAGACTTCATTGTCCTTTTGAAATTGAGCTATTCTTTCATCCTTTTCATGCAATTCTTGCTTTAATTTCTCCTTCTTTCAAGCTAACTTGTGACATAGCTTGGACAAGTCCTTCAGTGTTTGACACAACTTCTGTAGTATGAGTGTTAAGCCCTAATATTGGCTCATTACCCCTTAATTGGGGCATATTATATTAGTAATTCTATTTTATTTATGTCGGCTTTAGGCCATTAGTTGTAATTATACCTCCTAGTCTCCTATATATACTAAGGAGACATTTTTATTTTGAATCATCTTGTACTTGAACATTTAAGTGGGGTAAAAGGAGGTTGCCCCCTCGAAGAGGTTTATTATCTGAAACTATCTCTTTTTCAAGGTGTTGAGTACTTTTTCTGAGGTTTTTCTATGCTATATTGATATTTGGTTCTTAACATATGGTATCAGAGCTCAAGGTCTTGGGGTTGCGCTGCTACATCTGAGACACCTTGGAATTTTTACTATAACGTTTTTTCTACAATGTTTCAAAAGGAACGACTTGGAGAATATTTAGTAGATGGATCAAGGTACGCTGGGTTCAAATTTCAGCTCCTAAGGCCTTATACTTTCGAAGATACAGCCTGTTCAAGATAGGGTTCTGGAATCATCCTGAACTGAGTCATTGCAGAATTTTTGTCTATAAAAAAATTTCTGTAACATTTCAGACACTAAAATCCAAAGGATATTCACAAACATTAGTAAGGTATCTGTGGTAAACATTTCAGCTTCTGGGTCATCTTAAGGTTGTAGATACACCCTGTGTAAGATAGGGTATCTGACTAGTCCTATTAACTAGTCTCAAGAAGGTGTTCCAGGTAAAACAATCATAAATTCTTCCTAGTGTATCCAAATTGAGTGGGACTAGTTTCATTGGATCGTGGATAGTCTTTAGTATTTGTTCTACAAGTTTCGAAATTTTATATCAATTATTTTGTGTGGGGCATGCTATACAAGTGACATCTTCTGGAAAGGCCAAAAATCGGCAAGTTGTGGGGTAGTTACTGTAAATTCCACTTGGCACATCCAATTTTGATCAGACCTGTGGAATTGCAGAGAAGAAATATCAGAGAACTACATAAAATAAAGTTTCATACCCAGAAGGGCCAAAACTTGGGAGATACAACAAAAGAAAGATTGTCTAGCAGAACCACCTCAAAATGAAGGTTCAAAAGTGATACTTGGCCAACATGCCACCCAAAAAGGGAACTTCTACACTAAATAGGCCTCCAGACAATCCTACTTTGACTCTTGATGAAGGTGAAGGAATGCATAGGGACATAAATGATTTAGAAAAGAATATAGTAACAAAAGATGAACTACAAGAGATGGAAGCTAAGTTGGAGGCAAAGATGGATGGTTTAAAAGAGGAGATCATGGAAGTATTGAAAATTTTCGTAACAGAGAAGACACCTGAAAGTAAAAATGCATCCCATGAAATTCATGATGAGGACACAAGGAAGGTGAATCAAGAATGGAGAAACTCCAACTTTGGGTTGAAGACCAACCATGTTCCTAAGATCAATATGAG
>JASDQU010589522.1:36955-47841 GCA_032191745.1 Picea mariana
ATAGTATTATATAAAAATATATCATAACTCATACCGTTACCCATCAAACAAACTTGGGTCCATTACCCAAACCTGGGGTATCCAACTTCTCATGGCCATAACTCTCTAACTGTGAGGAATTATGTGACGTTCCACATACCACCAAAAATAACATGACAAGCACTATCCATCTAGGATAGTTTCCCTGACAAATTCATTTTCCTTCCTCTCATTATTCCACAATTAATCATGGGTTCTCTTACTTCACAAAGCGTCTTCCTATGAGGGCTTTCACCATAAGGGGACCACTTTGGAGTTCATCCATATTTACTTCTTATCAACCATGAAAAAACAATAATGAGTCATATTTAAATCAAACAATATTGGGTGCATTACCCAAACCTTTGTGCTACGGTGCTTTGTTCAAGGGTTGACATCAATGACAACCAACCTTAATCAACAGGTAGCACTATATAAAGGGATTGAAGCAATGTAATGAGACATGAAGAGAAGTATTGTATTGCGAGTTGTAACTCAATAAGAGGATTCCCCCTCAAAGAGGGAAGTGAACAGGAGAGGATCCCTTCCATAATAGGATCCATTGTATGGTGTTTCCCTACCTCAAGGGTTTGATAGTAATAAAGTGTGGTTTCTTCTATATTACTTTGTGGATCTATTGTGCATTCAGTATTTGTGGTGATTATATTTGTAGATCTATTTAGTCTTTTTTCTTAACAAAAAGTTCAGCTCTTGATTCACTATAACTATGGAGATACACTCTGTGGAAGATAGGGTTTGTGACCAGTCCTGAAGCTAGTCAATAAACAAGTGTTCCGGGTAAAACAATCATAACTTCTTCATCAAGAATTCAAATGAAGTGGGAAAAATTTAATTGGAAAGAGTACATACTGTATTTTCTTGTGTGTGAGTTTTAAAATTGGATGTTAATTATTGAGCGTGGGGCATTCTGTGCAAGTTCACTCTCCTAAATAGACCATAATTAAATAAAGTCTACCATTCTTTCTATAACCTGTTTTGGGGGAGGATTCAAGGAGTGAAAATTGGAGGAGTTTCAGAGAATACATTGAGTAATATTATCCAAGAATTGAAGATTTGTAGAAATTGAAGAAGTCTCAGGAAGCATTATCAGGTTCTATGTGATGATTGGTTGATGGTGACGATTTAATGTAAAGTTTTATTATCTCTCATATATTCTTGGGTGGAAGGAAGGGGCAAGGATGAAGAGTTGAACTCTCTCTTGATATTGGAGGATTTCATCTTCCTCTTGGAGGTTTATCCCTCCCTTTACATTTGGAAGTTGTAGCCACCTTTGGAAGTAATTACTTCCCTTGAACAATAACTATTGATTATTTCTCATATATTGTGCATGGTGTATTGTGGTGTATTGGTGTAAATCTTATACTATTGTTCATTGCTCATTGGATATAATTGAATGGTTTAAGTATAAGTTGAAAAAGGTTTTAAATTGTACTTGATACTGATTCACCCCCTTCTCAGTATCAACACAAATTGCATAGAAGGTAAGCCCAGTACCCATCAATTTATATAGTAAATGTAAATGATTTTAAGGTGGTCAAATGGAGAAGACTCAATGATAATAATGTTCTAACTCAAAAATCTGGACTAGCATGCATAATCAATTGAGGTCTTGCATTAACTTCAATCAGTAAGTTGGAGTAAAGGTGAGTACAAGGAAGATTTTGGTAAGAAATGTGTAGATGTATGCTATGGACATCAGGTCTTCAAGCAACCTAAGAGGAAAAACTCAAACAAAAGATCCTCTTGGATTCAAATTTCAAGGAAAATGAAAGAAATCATAACAACACTATAATAAAAAAATCATTATAATATAGTCACAACAATCCATTTTAATTAGTCATTCATGAACTCTCTCAGTATTAGAGGAAAATAAGATAGAGTAAGAGAATCTGACTTAGATTAATTAAGAAGTCTCAAATCATGTACATAACCAAAGAACTAATGTTCTTCATCAAAATATTACAATAGCAGGGAGCCTAGCTCAACCATCTGACCTTAACAAAATATCAAAACTATCTATAAATACCCAACAATGCTGCAACTACCAAGAGTGTGATCGGAACACTTACTTCAAAGCCTTCAGTCAATGCCTACTCTATCAGATTGTGCAGGTTTTCTCATGTCAGACACAAGCTAGGCACAGTTATGTGCTTTATAGGAAAAATTGCCCATAAGGAAGCTTCAGATCGTCAATGTGCTTTCATGGTTGTGATCTACAATTCTTTTCATTTATGGGGTGAGACAAGGTCTCAAATACTGCCCCAAATCTTTAATAACTACCTTCATCGGGATTAGGATAGGGCCTGACACTCATGAATGTTTCCAGGCGGTGCTGTACGATTCCTTTTTTTTTAGTCAATCCCGACATCTCAAGGCCAAGCATATCTCCTTATGTGACCAATATGGATGCTTTCGTTCTTTGGCACATCTCCTCTCTATCACTCCATATTCAATGTGACCTAGGGACATGACCCTATGCAATTGCACGATTGCGGGTGCGACCAAAGGTGATTTGAAAGAAACTGCTTTTGTCCCCACAATTCACCATGAACCGCCACACGTCGCTTTCCAAAAACTACGGTTTTGATTGCATCCCGCCCTTAAATTTTTAAAATGTGCGCACCTTCTGACCCCACAATGGAGTGTGACCATTGGTCTTGTGATATGATATGAGGCTTCCTAATCAACGATCCAACTATGGCACTTTAGATCGACAGATCAGATCTTCCCTCTTCAAATCAATCGCTAAGATCTACTTTGCGAATAATCCTTCGGGAATTTCAATTATCAAACCAAATTTCCCTCTAAGAAAAACCTCTAGAGTTGAGGATCTAATGACGCATGGAATTCTGTATTTGGACGGCTGAGATCCACTTCGGGTCTCTGGGAATTCAGGTCTTTGGGACTTCTAAGAACTTCTCATTTCAAATCTCCCGAAGCTCATTTCCCTGAAGGCTTGGATCAAGTGACACTTGTCCCCTTTAAAATCAATGACTCGTATTCACTTTGAGGCCTTTTTTCTGGTGCTATACTTCACATAAGTTTGCAATCCTGAATGTCTATGAGTTACTGATCTAGACTGTTCCCGGAATCTTGGCCGTTGAAATATGAAAACTGTCTTTTGATTATGCTTCAATATCGAAACAGGATGTTTAAGAAAGCTGCACTTTGTGTTCATGGTTGCGACCTGCACGATGAAGGATTTGGATGACTGGCTTCGAGCTGAAAAAATAGGGAGACCAGGGTGCACAAACAAAAAAGGTCAAACATAAAATGATTTTATCGGTTGAAGGGGAAAAAACTTCAAGACTCATCCTATGAAAAGGATAGAGACAGGGAAAAAATACAAACTTAGGTAGAAACCACAAACCCAGAGGACTATGACAAGTTCATGTGATAATACTAGGTATAGTGGAGAGTGCGATGATCAAGCATCGTCGTAACCCATGCATATAGCAGGGTGAGACGACGTTCCTTCATATGTTTTTTGGCAGAGGAAAGCATATCACGTTTCCCATGGAGAAAGTCTCTTTTAATATTTTTTAGGGAACATAAAGACATGTTGTCAGGTGATCATTGAGGTGACCAAAATAATGTGTAACAGAATGCCCCCAAAGTATGAAGATGGAACTCATGACAAATGAAATACTTTGTAGAATGTGTGTGTCGAAAATAAGGAGCGCATCGATCAGGAACCTACAAACAAGCAAGCATATGCATAATATCATACCAATTTTGAGGTAGGCATTCCCATGCTCAGACTACAAGTGACTCTAATCATAAGTATCAAGTGAGTCATGGCCACTAAACATACATTGTGGATCCATGTCATTATGATTCGGCATAGCCACCATGAATACACTGTGGATCTACGCTATAAAAGAACTCAAATTCAGACATAGCCACAATACATACAAAGTGGATCTATGTGTCAATACAAATTCATGAATACTCCATCACAACCTGGACAAAAATGATAAGATCCATGGTATTCATTTCCATCATATTTAAGTACGAATATAACCATGTGATTACAAGTGTTGAAGTCGAACATGGTAGAAACCACTTGATTACTGCTCATAAAACCATTAACAAGTGTGAGGGAAATCACCATTGATGTCAATGACTCCCAAGGTACCCTAGTAAAATCCAACGAATGTGAATGAATGAGTTGAATTCGAACACTTGATGGAATCTCCCAATCAGGGATCAATGATGTTAACCCAATGTTGAAAGTGAAGAAACCTTCCATTGAGGCATGCATGCTCTAAGGTACTAAATGATTTCTAAGTATTGTTCCTGGATAATGAGTTGAATTCAACCAGAAAAGACTCATCACAGGAGGGCTTTGATGTAACCCCCATCAATGACATGAAATATGTAACATATTTGAGGTATATCAGAGTATAAAGTGATTCAGAACTGACACAGGGAAGGCCGACATGGTAGAACATTTATAATTGCAAATGGTCGACTCGATAGAAGGCTCGTTTAGGTTGGAGTTCTCTTGAACATATGAACGACACGACAATGGTCCTAGCAGCATTGACTCAAAGAGGAACCAACACATGGACTTGTGTATGGTCAACCGATAGACAAATGAATTTCCTAACCCTGATACAATGATGAAGGGGGTGTCATGTTCAAGAGAGACTATTACTGCTACTAACACAAATACAGAGACACATTTATCTCCCAATTTTACCCCACCATTTTTAGCAAGTACCTCTTTACATTTACGCAGGCTTGAGGAGGATAACATATGATTGTTGATGTAAGCTCATCCTTTGGACAAGTCCCTCGGAGTATGTTTAACGAACCCTAATAAGGAGTGGTTCGATCCCATATGGGTCATTCAATGTTTGTTTAATGAGTCCAAAGAAAGAAAACTCAGGGGTTTTTCAATTTTAGAGAGTCTAAAAAACACTTAAAGAGAACTCCATAAGGTCCTTTTTTGTAAATTAATCTGACGAGACCGGAAAAGTGATAAATTGCCACTCATTAGATGTTTTGTTCAAATACTTTTACGAGCGTGAAAACAACAAGGTCACTCATCCATATTTTCATGTTTAGGGAGCATGAAAAGAGCTTAAAGGATACTCCATAGGTTTTGTTTTTCGTGTCACCATTATGAGTTCGAAAAAATGACAAAAGAATACTCGATTACATTCTCATGGTTTCACGAGCATGAGAAATAACTAAGACTCTTCTTGGAGTTTTTCCTGAAAAATGATAAAAGGATCTGTACATGCGACAAATATATCAAACCAAAAAGAGGACCCTTGTTCCAATGTCTCACTTCTAGACTTTTCAATCTGCAAAAATCAATCACTTGTAAAGTTCTTAGGAATTTAGGGTTTGGATAAAGCATAAAAATAATATAATATGCAAATAAAAAGTGATAAAAGTCAATAAAATAGGTAACAAATCACATTTTACCATTTAATTTGTAACTTTTCCCAAACATTTCTCCAAAACCCTTTTTCAACTCGATTTTCAACTGTTGATTGCGGAGTGCACGACAGATCATTTCATGAATTGTCTCCACAAAAGAGGTAATATCCTTCTCCTTCATCTTTGAATGGTTTCAAAATTGATTTTCATTGGTTAAATTGATGTTTTGGGTTTATTTTTTAGGGGTTACCCTTGCGTTCAGGTCATCACAGGTGCCCTATATTGGGAACCACGACGATCTAGGATTGTTGCAGGTGACCTTATAGGTAGGGTGAAAAGATGTCGCATTGTGAGAATGTTTGGGAACCACGATGATCTAGGATCTTCGTAGGTGACCCTATAGAAAGGGTACGACGATGTCGCATTGTGCGAATGTACAGGCATGCGATGTCCACAACCCAAAATTTTAAAAGATGAACTTAACAAGGATTAACCCCGAGGAAATAAAATTATGTTTCTAATATCATCTTATGGTTCCTTGGCAGTTCTTCCTTGGTGAAGATGTTGGATTGGAGCGAATGAGGGCACGAAGAAGAAGATTACTTCTCCAGGAATGACCCGGGAACAATTATGGCCCTTTGGCAGTGTGGGATACTAAAATTCTTCAAGATTCAGGGCATGAGAGCCTAATTGATACTACTGGAGTACTTGGTTCACATGTGGGATGTGAAAGAGTAGGAATTTCATGTGGGTTCCCATACACTCTCCATATATATCAAGGATATATATTTCCTGACAGGACTATCTCATCGTGGTTCACAGGTGACACTTATAGGTAACAGGGGGGGAGGTGAGCCTATGAACTACTACGTTAGGCATCATTGTGCGTTGGGTACCGAGAAACATAGAAGTAAGGTGGCTATCAAGGAAGTATGAGATTTTCCTTTGGGGACTATCCTCTATACTATTACTCACATGGAAGGGAGTGCAGATCCCCACATGGCTCTGCAGAGCCATTTTTAGTATGGATTGGAGTGTATGGAGCCCATGGTCTTCAACTGGTGCAAAGGGGTCCTAAAAAGAATGAAGAAACAACTTACCAGGTGCATAAGTGGTGGGTTAATTTTTTTTGGATATGGGTCTATTTTGGTATCCTTCTTCCTGGAGGGGGTGTTTGTCCTACGCTTATAGATGGAGTGGGGTATACCCACTCCATAGGATCCAAGGATGAAGAGGTGGCTATACCTCATGGATCGACATGGAGGTGGTCGCATTGTCAAATATGACAATGTCTTCTTCAAGTGGCTGAGGACTCAGCTACTCATGGTTGAAGATTATGCGTATGCTAGGCTAGATTTCCATGGAGATCTGGACCTAACTCTTCCCAAAGGTTCCCAGTGGGGGGACATAGGTAAGAAGGAAATTTTGTTTATATAATGTTTTTGTTATTTTTAATGATATAAAATGTTTTGTGTGTTGTTTATTCGATGAGTAATCAAATTCTCTTCGATAATGCAGATGTGAGACCTTATCATCCTCCAGGTTCAGCCCCTATCCAGAGGCAAGGGGAGAGAGGTTCCATAGCAGGAGCAACTGCTGCTGATTTCAAGACCATAGAAAAAAAATTGGAGGGACTCACTGTGAATGTCCTTGATGTCATAATAGATAATATTCCTAGGCATTACCAACTCCACACAGTGGGCATATCCGCATCCATTGGTCGAATGTTTCGTAGAGTATCACAGTAAGTCACATGTTATAGTGAGAAACATCCTTGATTCTTTGTTGTATATGAAGCCACGTGCTTCATATTTTTTATATTTTTGTCTTCGGACCAAAAATGTTTTTGTAAACTTTTATTGTTATTAATATAAGGCTCCTATAGACTTACTTTTTGTATGTACAAAGTATGATTGGATTTTATAAATGTCTCAAATGTCTGTCTAGCACATAATTAGCCAATGCATCTATTAATGCATTTAGACATCTAAAAATGTGTTGATATTCAATGTAATCAAAATGACATTCCAAGAGGCGAATTTGTAAATATACCCTTAGCAAAGTAGGACTCCAGATGGAATAAATGTTACTCAACTCTAGGACTACTAACTGTGAATCAATTCATACGATAAGATGGAAAATTTTGAGTGAAACATCATCAGTTAATAACTCGATAACTGCACTGTATTCCGTTATATTCTTAGTTGCATGACCAAGGAAAACACCATGTAGACTGATCAATTTGTTTGTAGGTGCATAGATTACCCAAGCAACAACCACTAAGTTTTGAGTACTGGGAGTAGCTCCATCAACAAAGCCATTATAAGGTAGCTAAGACACTGACATATGGAAACCAAACACAACGCAAGGTAAGCAATAGAAGGGAGAAACCAAAAATGAAAAAGCACACAAGAGTATGATACACCAAAAATACACAACACTCATGAAAAAATAATTTAAGCATAGTACTTATTCAAGTAAAGCCCATTTCTGGGTTCACTCAAAGGGATTTAGTCATAATCTACCAGCTCATAAGCCCCTTTCTCCAACACTCGTTTCAAAATATAAGGACCCCACCACATGGGCTTGAATTTACCGGCCCCTAGAAAATCACGATCTTGCTCGTAAAGAAGAACTAGATGACCTTCAGAAAAAACACGTGGTTTGACATGATTGTCATATTGGGTTTTGACACCCTTTTGTATGAGTTTCAATAAATAAGGAAACATCATGATGGGTTTAATATAATTTCATTAAATACAAAAGACGTTCCTCCTCAATTGAGGTGTTAGGGAGAAGTTTGACAACTAGTTTCAAAGATGGGATTTCACATTCAATCGACAAAATTGATTCAATACCATATACTAACTAGAAAGGTGTGAATCTAGTGGCAGACTTAACGGATGTCTGATAGGCCCACAATGTTGAGAACAACATCATGTGCCAATTTGACTTATGAATTCCTACCATCCGTCGAAGCATGGTAGTGAGAACTTTGTTGATTTCTTCAACTTGGCCATTGGCCTGCGAATAATAGGGGGTTGAGTTTTCATGTCGAAGACCCAAATTCTCATAAAGTTCAAACATCATGAAATTTCGAAAATGACTACCGTGATCAGTAATGATGGCTTGAGGGACACCAAATCTAGTAATGATATGATTGAATATGAAAAATGCTTCATTTTTCTTGGTATAATCAAATGTAGGCATCACCTTGGACCATTTATTGAAATAATCCACAGCTACAATAATTTATCCATGCCCCCCGATCGAGCGAGGGTTACATGTCATGAAGTCAATGCCCAATTTAGCGAATGGACCAATGGAAACTACAGGGTGAAGAGGAGTAGGGTGAGATCAGATATTATTGTTATAGGTTTGGAAAGTGTGGCATTTCTGGATGACAATAATGCAATCTTTAAATAATGAAGACAAGAAATAACCAGCTCGTAAGATCTTTTGGGAAGTGGCATACCCAAAAATGACCGACACATGCTCCAGAGTGACAATCATTCAAATATTTCTCAACTTTATCATAGGTGAGACATCGTCAAAATATGGAATCAATACCATGACGATAAAAGGTATCACCAAGGATGATGTATTGATGGGCTTGATACTGGATACGACGATGATCTGTACTAGAAAGATCAGGCCGAAAATTTTTAGTCTAGAGATAAATGATAATATCTATGTACCATATGTCAACATAACTGATCAGAAAAAGGGATTCGTCAGGTAATGAATCCTCTACCATAGTTTATGTCTCAATAGAGGGAAGGTCACATATCAATTAGGCAAAAACCAAAGATTTATTTGACTTGGCTCGTTCAAACTCCAAATCAAACTCTTGGAGAATAACTATCCATTTAGAGTACTTTCCCCCCAACAATTTTCGAGTAAGGATATGTTGCATGGGGTTGCAATTGGAAATGAATGTGGCTCTACATAATAATATGTAGTGACGAAAACATTGAACATATTGAATAGTTGCTAAGGCCAGTTTCTCCACATGTAAATAATTGGTTTCGGTGGTTGTGAGACTCTGCCTCAAATAGTATTTAACATGTTCATCATGTGAATCCTCCTCTTGGACTAAAACCATAACAATGGTAGAGTCTGAAGCAGCTAAGTACATGAAATAATCTCGGCTATAATTAGGTGGAAACAATAGTGGTGTATGGGTTAAGGTGAGTTTCAAAGCCTCAAAATATTTGTTTGCAGTATCGTCCCATACAAAATCATAACCTTTCTTAAGAAGCCGAGTAAATCCTTTTGTTAATTCAACGTAGTTGGGAAGGAATCAACATAAAAAGTTTGCCTTCCCTTGCAAAATTTGGAGTTGGCGTAGCATGGAAGGAGGAGGTAAATTGAGAATGGACTCAACCCTCAAGGTGTCTACCCTAATCGCATATATAGACATGATAAAACCAATAAGTTGTCTGGACTCTACACAAAAAACACATTTGTGTGGATTCAAGCGTATGTGTTAATAACGATAGCATAGGAAAATGGCTCGTAAATGTGTCGGGTGATATTGACGATGCATGGAATGAACTATTAGATCGTCTAGATAGGGTTGTACAATGTGCCTAATGTCATAAAAAGCATAATACATAGCACACTGAAAAGTCACCCCAACAGTTTTTAGACCAAAAGGTAGTTTCCGGTAGGCGAAGGTTCCCCAAGGGAAAATAAAAGTAGGCTTATGTTGATCTGCAGGCAGGATATTGATTTGATTATAGCCGGAGAAACTATCTATCAAGGAGAATATTTCACTCCCGATATAGTCATCAACAATCTGGTCAACGAAAGGGATTGCACAATTTTCTTTGGGACAAGCCTTATTTATATCCCTATAATCTACACAAATGTAGATTGTTCCTTGTTTCTTGTTTACGGAACAAGATTGGATACCCAATCGGTCAAAGCCACGAGATAGACAAAGCCAGCCTTAAGAAGTTTTTCAACTTAAAGATTAATAGAAATAACTTTATGTGGATGTACTGGGCGAAGTCTCTGCCAAATGGGTTTAGCATATGGATAAGCCTTAATCTCATGCACAACAATATTAGGATAAATACCAGGCATTTCTTCATAACTCCAGGAAAAAATGTCAAAATTTTTTTGGAAAAGGGCTTTATAAATGCAAATCTCATTACTAGAACATGAGCTACCGATATGAACATTTTCCACGATGCCGGGCTTAATCGATATTCTAAGAGGGATGGTAGGTGAAATATTACTCAAGTTCCCTTCATACAAAATATTGTGTGTTTTGGTCACTATAATTGCTTAATTAATTTTAAACAACTAAGTGAAACATAAATTATCAACCTAGGGAAGTCTTTTGTTTCAAAGATAGCCACGCACTATATATGCTCAATTCCAAAAGCACTTAGTGTTGTAGTAAAGAAATTCACACTAATTATTCTTGCTTAAATGAACTGAAG
>JASDQU010589523.1:17206-30619 GCA_032191745.1 Picea mariana
TTAATGAGGGGGGGGATCCGGAATAGTGTGGCGTGTGAAGTGGGGCCCCCTCCTGTCCTGTCGACTACCGTGTTGCATTTCCCCCTCTTCCACCTGTACTCCACTTAACCGTGCGACGGGGCCTGTTCTCATTGGTTGTTCTCTAGCCCTGTTGGGATTTGTTCCTATTGTCCATTTGCTAACCCTGTAGGGATTCGTCCCTATTGGCTGGTCGCTAGCCCTGTCGGGGTTCGGCGGTTGCAAAGTTGAACGATTCAACATTCTTGTGGCGCCAAGTCGCGAAACACAAAGAGGCGCCATGATTATTTGAACTGTGATCATGACCCACGATCACATGGGAACAAAGAGAGAGAAAGAGTTATCTTGCGCTAGGCCTCCGTAGGTAATTCGGGGGCTCGGATTCTGTAGAAGTCAAGAAAAATTTGATTGAGGTAGTGGGTATGTGACAACACTGATGGGAAAACCTAAGTAGATTTACTCCCCTATCAGGCTCAGGATGGCTAATCAGCAGGCAGTGAGCCCCTTTGAAAGACTGGAGCATGTCCTTGTGTACATCAACGGGGTAAGGACATTTGCGGACTTCGAGGTGATTGAGATAGTTTATGAAATCTATCCTTATCTTGGGTTGTTAGGAATTGATTGGGCTTTCAACAATTCTATTGTGGCTGAATTAAAGAAAAGAAGAATGACGTTTGAAGGTGATGGCCTTAGGGTCATTGCGCCTCTTGATCCTAACGAAGGTTGCAGATAAGCAGAACCCATCAGAGAAGAAGATTGTGCTTATGAACTAGAGAATATATATAAATTGACAGCAAGACAACAAGATTACATTAATCCTATGGCATATGGAAACTTGAGTTGGCGAAGTGAGAGTGCATGCCCATCATATTCAAAGGAAGAACTAGAGAATTGGAAGAATAGGATGTATGAATTTTCCACACGACGATGTGCCAGATTGACTAGGGAAGTTTGTTGGATCGGCACAAAAGTAAGTAACCTACCCACATTTGATGGTTTAAATCATTTAGAAACTTTCTTATTGGAATTTGAAGAAATTGTACTAGTACAACAGAGACTGTTGGCACTGGATGAAGCCTTGAAAGCAACGCCAACAAGATGGTGGGGAAGACACAAGAAGAACATCGCATACTGGGTGCAATGTCGCACTTTGATGACAGTACATTTTTCAAACCAAGTCAAAGGGTGCGAAGTCCGATACACAGGTCAGAGTTGTCTGAAGGACCATGAGCGAAGTTGTGAGGAGGCCTGGAGCAACATCCCTCAAGAGCAGTGGGTGCATAAATTCATTAACACTTTGGACACAACGCAAATCAATTGGTATCTTCAAGAAAAACTGTGCCTCACCACTTCATATTTGTACGGTATGACTCAAAACTTTGTGGCTACTTTTTTATTTGAAAATTAGTACCCCACACTCGATCAGGCTTTACAAATTGTAAGACAGAAAGTCTTTGAAGAGGCACCTAACCTCTCTTTGGAGCAAGAAGATGATGAGTAGATTGCACGTCTTCATAAATTACAAGGTTTCTACAATATCAATGTTGATGAAGATGATGACCCTAGGAATGTGAACATCCCATAAATTGAAGGACAGAGAGACATAGAAGGACCAGGAGTTGAACTACCTTTCATAGGATATCCAATTAAAATAAATAATGTTAATATTGGAAGAGAGCAAGCACCTAACTTGGTCAATGTTGGAGATTACTGGGATGATGCCACTATTGATAGGATTACGGAATTACTACATGAGTATTGGGACTTGTTTCCAACCAAGTTCACAAACATGAAGGGAATTAAAGGGCCCATGGGAGAAATGAAGATCCCCTTGAAACCAGATGCAAGGCCGGTCAAGCAGAGACCCTACAGACTAAATCCCAGATATAAGCAGAAAGTCAGGATCAAACTAGACAGAATGTTGGAAGCAGGAATCATTAAACATGTCGAAGAATCAGAGTGGATTAGCCCTATAGTGGTCTAGGATAAGAAGTTAGGAGAGATCAGAATCTATGTAGACTTGAGGAAACTAAATGATGCATGTTTACATGATCCATTCCCTACACCATTTACTGAAGAAGTGTTAGATAATGTAGGAGGACAGGAAGTTTACTCCTTCACAGATGGATTTTCAGGTTATCACCATATCAGGATTGCTAAGGAATATCGCCATAAGACCACATTTGCCACAGAATGGGGTTCTTTCCAGTACACTGTGATGCCTTTCAGATTGAATAATGCACCAACCATATTTTCCAGGGTGGTGGTCAAAGCATTCAAGGAGTTTTTACATAAATTTTTGGAAGCATATTTTGATGATTGGACTGTCTTTAGCTTATTGAAAAATCATATTGAATGTTTAAGATTGATGTTAGATAAATGTAAGAAATGTCAGATTTCCCTGAACCTGAAGAAGTGTATCTTATTTTCACCCTTTGGAGTGTTTATAGGGAATATTGTGTGTAAGCAGGGATTGTTGGTAGATCCTTTCAAGATTGCCATCATTGGTTATCTACCTCCTCCTACTTCAATTAGACAGTTGCGCACTGCGCTGGGACATACTGGATACTACAAAAAGTTCATCAAGGGCTATGCATAGATAACATCACCGATTGAAAATATTTTAAAGAAATATTGTCAATTTCAATGGTCAGAGGAATGTCAGCAGAGCTTCGACACACTGAAACAGAAAATGGTCACTGCACCTATTCTGGTTTTCCTAGATTGGAGTAAGGAATTCCACATCCATGTCGATGCTTCGTCCATTGCATTAGGAGCAGTGTTAGCACAACCAGGAGCAGGAGATATTGACCACCTATTAGCCTTTTCTAGCAGTGTAACGTCACTGGCCATCAACCACATTGTCAGGCAACACTACTTCACGGAAACATTCTCATACATATATAATGTGCTTATAAATATTATGCATTAAATCAAATTAAAACATTTATGAAATTTAACCAACAATACAGAGTAATCACAGTATTGCTGCTAACATACAGAATTAAACAGAATTAAAAGTAAATATCATTGCAACAGAATACATGATGCATTTCAAGACATAGACATGCATCACATATAAATTAAGTATAGAATTAATAATTATCTTTTAAACTGGCGTAACACCACCAACTGCATGCAGACCTTCCACGAACCTCCCAACCTTAGACCGCGCTGCTCATCACTCTCAATAGTAGGTCACCCCCGAGCTGGGACTAAGTTCCATCGGGCAAGGGAATCCTAGGCTAGGCAAGGTCAACAGGAAGACACACAATTTATGAGGGTGGATTCTCTCCCAAGAGCCACTTATGCCCACTGCTCACAAACTCTCATTCCCCACATGCCTATCCCACCCCAGGAGTATACACCTTCATTGTCTCTCGGACAGTCCTTTGGCTACTAAACCTCCCTTGCCTTGGGCTTCAGCAACAGGCGAGACTGGAATTCTCCAAGATCTATGGTAGCTACAAGACCCCTTCCAGAAGTTCTCACTTCCTTCGCGCACTCTCTCACCTAGAGAGAGTCGCTCACAGGCTTGACAACCTGCCTCTTCAACCACAACCACCTCTCTCACCTGGAGAGAGTGTTGAACATAGGCCTGACAACCTACTTCTTCAACTCCATTCTAGCACAAGGAGGACAACAGTAAGGCTCAACAAGGAACAGACAAAGGTAGCCAATCACACTTAGCCAAGGGACTGTGTGGCCACAATGGCCCACAATTATAACACACACGCCATAGAAAATTACGGTATGCTCAGGTTTCTCAGAAGATAGCAACCCAAAAAGTTAAGCATGAACTCAGATTTGTAGTGTGGAGAAACCGAGTTCACAAAACACACAGGAGACATGGCTCAGTCCACAAGGTTTTCCACTGGTTTTCAGGGTGCGTGACAAGGAAATTATGCAGAGGTCGATGATAGAGACCAACCACAGAGACTGGGTGGAATTCACGGGAATACACCAGTCGATCACAGAGGTCTCACAATTTCGAGTTTTAGATTTGTGTGAGGTATGTAGCGATCAAACCTAGAGGTAGCACGGTTCAGACAACGGACGCAAGAATGTAGGACGAACCCACATCACCGCTCAATTCTTGGGTTAAATTGCATGCGCCTGGGCCGACACATATCGCCCATGAAGCTACATGCGCTCCATCAAGTATGTGTTTCCTTTTTCAGGAACTTAGAATAAAAATAGCATGTTTATCACATAGCTTTGGAATAAGAATAAATTACTATTCAAGGACTTAAGCCCTCAAGCTTAGCCCCTCTTCCAACCTTTCAGCCCCTTTTCCCTTACCCATTTTGTGGAAGCTTAGGCCCCCATCACTCTTTCTTCGTGGTCGGTCGGAACACAACGATGTTCATATATTATATTAATGATCTGCATAATTATATATACAAAATCAGTCTCCTGGCCTTAACACTTAGGTTCTCCGACCTAATAAACACATAATCCCACCAACTTATCAATACTCGGCTCACCAGCCTACAAAACATGATTACAATTCAGAAACATTATTACAATTCATAATATATCTGGGGCACTATTGGGGGATATTACAAGCAATAATCTCTCTACAGCTAAGATAAATTACACTACCACTGAGAGAGAAGGTTTAGCCATGGTGTACACACCGCAGAAGTTTCGACACTACTTGTTGGGAGGACATTTTAAGATGTTCACAGATCATTCTGCGTTGAAATACCTAGTCAGCAAGCCAGTGTTGGGGGGAATAATATGCATATGGCTATTGTTATTTCAGGAATATGACTTGAGATTGTGGTCAAGCCAGGACGAATGAACAAGGGACCTGACCATTTGTCTAGGCTAGAACATGGAGAGGAACCTACCAGTTTGGAGGATACACTACCATATGCACAGTTGTTGTCCATCGTAAATTTTGATGATCACTTCATCGAGATAGTCCAGTACCTATCAACAGGAATGGCACCTCGTGAATATACAGTCATTTAGAAGAAACAACTGGTAGTTCGTGTTGCATATTTTTCACTTATAGTTGGACAGTTATATAAGATCGAACCCGATGATATCTTGAGGAAATGTGTTATGGAGGCAGAAAGACCATTGATTCTGGCAGAAGCACATGAAGGCATCGCAAGAGGACATTATGCAGGAAAATCAACAGTGCAGAAGGTTCTTAGAGTTGGCCTCTGGTGGCCCACTTTACACAAAAATGCTAAGGAATACTGCAGAGCCTGTGATGTATGCCAAAGAGTTGGGAAACCTTCCAGAAGAGATGAGATGCCTTTAGCATATCATCTAACATTACAGGTATTTGAGAAATGGGCCATTGGTTTTGTGGGACCTATCAACCCCCCAGGGAAGTGCATAGGAGCTCGATACATCATCACTGCGACAGAGTATTTGACCAGATGGGCAGAAGTAAGAGAAATTAAGGACTGTAGTGCAACTACAATTGCGTGGTTCATATTTGAGGATATCATAATAAGGTTTGGATGCCCAAAGATCCTGATGAGCGATCAAGGTACTCATTTTATTAATAAGACTATTAAAGCCTTAACTCAAGAATTTGAAGTTCATCATCAGAAGAGACGCCATACCACCCACAAGCGAATGGTACAGTCGAAGATTTCAATAAGATCTTGGAGACGGCACTGATAAAGATTTGCAGTGTGAAAAGAGATTATTGGGATTTGAGAGTACCAGCAGCGTTATGGGATTATAGAACCACTTGCAAGAAGCTGACAATGCAGACTCCCTTTAAGTTGGTTTATGGTCTAGAAGTAGTGGTGCCTATGGAATATTTGGTTCCTAGCTTAAGAATTGCAGCATTTATAGATATGGATGACACATATGCTATACAAGATAGGCTTGCACAGTTGGTAGAACTAGAAGAAGACAGGTTTATTGCGAGATTTCATCAGCAGGTACAGAAGGAACGAGAGAAGGCCTACCATGAAAGGCATATCAAGAGGAAAGCTTTCAAACAAGGATATTTGGTGCAGGTATACGACAGCAAGTTCATGAAGCATCCAGGGAAGTTCAGGACACATTGGCTTGGGCCTTATGAGATCGCCTATGCTACAGAAGGAGGAGCTGCACAGTTGAAGACTCTAAACAAAGAATGGAAATAAGTTTTGGTAAATGGGAGTCGATTGAAATTGTACTATGACAACCAGATGCCTCACAGCTCTCAGTAAAAGCATAAGAATAAGGGTCGAGGTACCAGGTGCAGTTGAAACTGGGTACTAGACACAGAAAAGATAGTCTTCACAAAGAAGGGAGGGACCGAGCAGAGAGCACAGGCTGCCCCGCCCAGTCTGAAGTCGAAGTGAAACAAAAGGTTCAGCCTTGCAATGACTCAGGATGAGTCACAGATGAGTGTTGGGGTCCTGTTGGCCCTTGGTAATGGAAGAAAGCGAAGAGTAAGGAATAAAGGTGAAGTATGAACTGTGTGGAAAGCACATTGCCTGAGAATGGGTCGAAGTGGTCAAAAAAGAAGAAAAGAAGGAGCAAAGGAAGTAAAAGCTATTCGTTGGAAGAGAATATCAAGGGAGATAGATTAGCAAGGAAGATGGATCATGGACAACTCAGCAAATGGAAAAATCCACCAACAGATACTTGGAGAACCTCACGGGAAAGAAAGAAAGACAAGCTGGCGAAGCCCTGAAAACACAAGTCAAGTGGACCTAGGGTTTTAGATACCTATGGTTTTGGCATTTAGGGTTTTTAGACTTCGGTATAAGGTTGTCTGGGAGTCATTGTAATGTATAAATAAAGATCTAGATGAGATACTTCAATGTACTCTTTAACTGACATACCTCTCTACTTCAAATTCTACATTTGTCTAAAAATATTAAACTAATAATATCTAGGCATGAAATTACCTTTCAACTTTGCTACCATTTTGTCCCAGCTTTTGATTCTTGTCTTTCCTTTGTTTTGCCTAGTATCTTGTACTCCATCACACCAGACCAGTGCATTTCCTTTAATTATTGTCACAACAAAATTTACCTTCTTTTCGTCTGCCACATTTTAATACTTGAAATACCTATCAATGACACTAATCTAATCCATCAATTCATCCACATTCAAATTTCCTTCATACATTGGCACCTCCATCTTTGGTCTAGAGCTTATTCCCATGATAGCTATGACCAATATTTCTTCAACACCTTCTTCTTCAGGCTATGCCTCTCCTTCTGAATATTCCTCTTCTTTGTCACTAACATCTCTAGTTTGAACACCTCTTCTTAGGGCACTACCATGGCCTCCAACCGTGCCTAGATATTTATCTTCGACCTATTCTTCCTCTTGGTATAGTTATAAACTACATTTCTAGACTTACTTAGCCTTTGTTCGCTTCCGCTCTTATACCAAAATTGACACCAAACTGGATTAGCTACAACCCCTTAACCTGATTTCTAAATTAACTACGCTTTTAACAGTCCTGAAATTCATTATTTGACATTTCTCAGCAATCGACCACCAAAACCACTGGACCACCGAAATCATCGAACCACTGGAACCACTGGACCATCGGAATCACCGAACCACTAGAACCACCGGTCCACCAGGTGATAGCTCTCAACCCTTATTTGCTTTGTTAACTAACCACCGGACCACCGAATTGTCTCTGCTCACTGGACAACTCGATCCCAGAATACACACACAGTCACTGGCCCACCGGGCCCCGAGATATATAATGTGCCTTTCAATGTTTCAACTTCGGTTTGGTTGATAGACTTTGCTCAAGCAATTCAGTTAACCAATGATCTGATAATCGACCCACCGACCACTAGGGGAAATAAAACACTTATTCGTTAAAGGATTTGAGGATAGGTCCGATTAAGCTGGGCTACTAAAGATAGCAATTCTGCTAGATTTATAGACCGGTAAAGATAGTGATTCCACTCCGATTTATCTTGCAAACGAATATGAGCATAAAACTCTTATCCTATGCAATTTCACTACTACCGTACAGTTTATCAATAAATTCCTACAAAACTAGAATGAATAGAACAACCAATTGTTGTGTGAATCCTTTTCTTATCATCCATAATATTACGTAGTTCAAAATATTGCTCGATTTGGTTTACCCAGGTAAATTTCTATGTTCCATCAAACTTCTTTAATTCAATCTTGGGAAGGTTGAATTTAGGACCCCCACCATAATTAACTCCACTATTAGAGTTAAATCCGCTTGAGAATGGATTATTGTTGGTAGGTTGTTCAACATGACTACTACCTTTATTTTCATGGGTTCCTGGAATTTTGATATCTTCTTTAGGGCATTTTTCATCTAGAGTCTGAATGATTATAAAAGACATGGAATTTTGCAATTCCTTCATAGATTTTTGTATTTCTTCTTTATTTTCTTCCATCTTATTATCTATATTATTTTCCATTTCTTCCATATTTCTTTTCATCTCATTCTTATTCTCATTCATCTTCTTATCCATCTTGTTTTCCATTTCATTGATCCTCTTTTCCATCTCACGATAAATTTAGTCGATTTCATCTTGAGTTGTGGTTAAGATTTATGGAGGTTTAGTTGGCGAAGTAAATTTTGGAGGAGACTTTGAAGCCATGTAAGTAAATAATAATTCTCCTCTTTCCCCTCTTTATTACAATTTTTGAATCGTAAAAAAAAAGATCTTCTAATAAAAAGTTATGCCAATTGTAAGTTATGTACCTTTTTAGCCCTTAATTTGGAGTCAATCCTCCTGGCCGACCTTCCTTCTGGTGTATTTATGAAATTCCATCCCCTATGAGTCTAAAATTTCGACCTATAGTACTATAAAATGTTGTCTCTTCAATAACATAGGTATGATCAAAATTGGATGTGCCAAGTGGAAGTTAGGGTAACCTCCCCACACCTTGCTGAGCTTTGGCCTTTCCAAGAGAGCAAACTTGTACAACGTGCCCCATGAAAAATGTTTGATATACAATTATGAAACTTGTACCAAAAATAACACAGACTTCCCTCTTTCCAATGAAACTAGTCTCACTCAATTTGGATCCTCTCTAAAGAAGATATGACTATTTTACCTAGAACACATGTTTGAAACTAGTTAATAGGACTAGTCAGATACCATATCTTCCACAATGTGTGTCTCCGAAAGTATGAAGACCCCGAAGCTGAAATTTTTACCACGTATACCTTGATATGTCCTCTAAATAACCTCCAATTTTAACGGTCTAAATCGTCCCAAAAAAAAAAAGTTACAGTGAAAATGCTAAGATGACTTTCTTGGAGAAGAAAAACCCTAGGATCAATGAGCTCTGATACCAAATGTTATGATCCAACGCCTTAAAAATGATAAAACTTCAATAATTACAGTCCACTTCGAGGGGGAAACTCTCTTTTACCATATATACAGTTCAGAATACAATATGATATGAGATAAGATGATCCTAATACTAGATCTCCTTTATATATATATATAGGAGACAAATGGGGACAATTATGATGAAAGGGTGCAATGAAGGGTTCTATTCGACCTACTAGAAATGTAATAATTTAATATCTAGGGCTTAATAAGGGTTTTTATACATAACATGGGGCTTTATCTAGAGATTAACAAGGTTTGGCAAGTCATCTTGTTATTGTACACCTAGTGAACCTGCCTATTGTTTGGATTGGGTGTTGGTTGGGAAGAAAACTAGGGTTTATTTAGAACTAGTTGATTATTGTTTGTTGAACCATTAGTTTGTTGTGGTGCAGGTGGGAGCCATGCTTGTTTCTGTTGGTTTGTAGGTTCCCATCCCTATGGAGGGTTAGTCCACTAGTAGTTTTGCATTGGAAGTTCAGATGGGAATTGTTGAAAGGAATGGTTGAATGGTTATGTTTTTTTTTATACTAACATTAATTTTCCCTGATAAAAAACCATGATACGTAGAAAGGAAGGACATTTGTTAGTTTCATGTTTCTCTTTACAAGTTGCACAAATTTCTATATTGGTAAGTGTGCATTCATTTCTAGCATGTTTTTTTATGCATTTTGGACACAAAATAGCTAGACCTCTCAATGATTTTTCTTACTTCATGCTTATCTACAATGTATCCATTTGCATGACCAATGAGTGTAAAATGTTATTTTTCATATCCTCTAATAAACCTCCTAATTCATTTTTAGTAAGATTTGCAGAGTTAGATGATTGTGGTGAAACATTTATGTCATTGATACTCTTCTTTCTTGTAGTTCTAAACTAATTTTTGAATACTTTCTTGATATCGTCATACTCCAACTATAAGATGTCTCCATTTTCAAAGAGATTCAAAGTCTCTATGAATTCCTCTCTTGCCCCTCTAAGAAAGGCAAGCTTGAGGGAGTCATCATCCATCTAGCAAATTAGATGATAACTCCTAATTCATTTTTTAGTAAGAGTTGTAGAGGTAGATGATTGTGGTGCAACATTTATGCCATTCATACTCTTATTTCTTGTAGATTTGGATTAATTTTTTAATACTTGCTTGATATCTTCATACTCCAACTAGAAGATTTCTCAATTTGCAAGGAGATTCAAAGTCTCCACAAATTCCTCTCTTACCCCTCTAAGCAATAAAATCTTGAGGGAGTTATCATCCAATGTGAAACTATGATCTCTTTTGTGACTAAAATGGAATATTTACTCATAGTCTTCCAAGAATTCATTTTATTCTTGGACCATTCTGACAATTTGATCTTTGATGCCCCTTGCCTTGTAGTAGTCTCTATACTTTTCAATGAAGGTTTTCTTCATTTTCTCCCAGCTTCTGATTTTGTTTCATTTTAATCTCATAAACCACCTCAAGGATGATTCCTTCAATGTAGAGGGAAAAAGATTGAGATCTTGAGCATCATATGCATAATCACAGGTCTTGCAAACAACTTCAAATTTAAAAAGGACAGTGTTAGGGTGTTTTGAAGTAAGGACATGGAAGTGAGGAACAGTAGAAGGATTGATATTCTTAATATTTATGTCTCCATTGGTTTCCCAAATGGGAAATCAAAGATTTTATTTTGATTTTTTTGATCCTCAGCCATGGTGTGGTGAGAAGGGGATTCTTATCCTTCTTATGAGAATTTTTCAAAAAATCTTGCTCCCTCGTAGGGTAACTCCCAAAATTATTCAATGATTTTTTGGATGTCTATCTCACAAATTTATTCTTGGTGTCCATGTTCAATTGTACCTGTTTCAATGGTGTGAGTTATTGATAAAAATCTACCAAATCTATCTCTAGGTTGATACATGCAATCTAATGAGTTTTTTTTTTCTTTTTTCTTAATAAAATGTAATGGTCTTGAATGTAGTTTTTAGCACCTCTCCAACAATGTCACCAAAAATTGACGGGCCAAAGAATTGCAACAAGATTGTTTGAACTCCTCGGTTTGACTTTAATTTTTCAACCTGGGAACGTTTTACTTTGATGAGGTACCATGCATTGTATGTGCAAACTATAGTAATACAATCTAAGGTAAATAATTAAGGCTAACTTGAACACTCTTATCCCTTTTCTCTAGTAGATTTTCTCATGACCTTCATTCCCTTGCTTAAGAGAATTATAGGAGGCAATAAATTCATTGTGTTGGCTATCTTAGGGCTGGTCTATTGGAGATATTGGCATAGCATAAGTGCATGTGTCATAGGATTAAAAGCCTCTTCATCATCATGTTACTTAAGTGGTCTACAAGATCCTATTCAGTGTTACCTATCTACTAGGAGTGAATGATGTTAATTCTAGGAATGTAGGAACTATTCTAATAGCAAAGAGGATTCCCAATATCAACCCCTTATTATTTGTTTCCTCACCCTCCAAGGCTGGTGGTTTTGCAATCTTTTTACTTTAGGTCAAAGGCACCAAGAGGAGGGGGTAAGGAGAGTCTTTGCCACTATTTTAAAGAGTAATAATATAACAATTGTAAGGCTACCCAATGTAGATTTTAACCTTGTACAATAAATTACTGCAAAATGATTATTAATAAAAACAGAAAAGATACAATGGGACACACACACATTACACGGAGATTTTACCTTATAAACCCAAACTGAGAAAACTAGCAACCTATTTAGATCCGCACCTATAATCCTCTATTCATCGTATTCTTCATTGTTTACAACACAATATATGCAGGATCCCACGACATCCAAAACCCTAATCCATTGACTTGTATTAGTCAACAACCTTAATTTCTTAACCACAATTAGAAAACCATCGGCGAAAACATGTGTTGAAAATCACCACACCTGGCGCAATGCGGACACTATGTGTAGTCATGAAAATAATATAAAACATACACAACATTCTCCCACTTGTTGTTTTCTTTACATACAGGGGGTTACATGTTTACATAGTCAACAATCCAGGGCAACAATTCCCATAGATCCTCTACACCAAGAGAACTTCTCAGTGCTCACATATTTTGTTAATGAATTTGCAACATTCTTTAAAATTTACACCTTCATTAGAAACACCTTCTTTTCTTCAACCATGTCTCTCACAAAGTGATATTGAACATCAATGTGCTTTGTTTTTTAATGATAAGCCAAGTTCTTCGCCAGGAAGATTGCACTCTCAATGTCACAATCTATCCTTAGAGCTTGGTTTACCAACCCAATACCTAAACAAAATATTTGTAACCATACTTCTTCCTTGATTGCATGATTGGTTTCCATGTATTCAACTTTTATAGTTGAGAGTACCATTAACGAATGTCTTTTTCTCATTCAACTGATTGCACCTCCAAATAGGTTAAACACATACCCACTTGTAGATCTTCTGCAATCCGGATCTCTAGCCCAATCTACATCAAAAAATCCATGTATGCCCAACACTCTGTCCAATCTTGATCTTCCTTATAGCATAATCCATAACTAGTAGTGCCACGCAAATACCTTAAAACCCCCTTTATTGTTGTTCAATGTTCCTTCCCTAGTTTTGACATATTCCTACTCAAAACTCCCATTGCATGTGCAATGTCCGGTCTAGTACAAACCATTGCATACATCAAACTGCCCAATCTCTTTTAATTTCCATGCCCAAAATGAAATTTGCAGCACCAAGATTCTTCATGTCAAATTTAGAGGACAACTAAGTTTTCACATCCTATATAATCTCCTTGTCATTTCTTATCAACAACATATCATCCACATACAAGACCAAATAAATAACATGATCATCGATTGATTTCAAATCCATATAGTGATCACAATATATAAGTATTAAATTTTTTATACCACATCCTTGGTGATTGCTTTAATCCATACATGGACTTTTTCAGCTTGCATACCAGCACTTTATTTCCCTTCACAGCAAAGCCTTATGGTTGCTTCATGTAGATTTATTCTTCCATATCCCCATGTAGGAATGTTGTCTTCACATCCATCTATTCTACTTCAAAATCAAAAGTAGCACCAACAAATA